>JAOWBW010001582.1:0-254886 GCA_026119855.1 Campanula takesimana
AAAAGCGCAGAAAGAAGCCTACAAAGCGCGCCAAAGGAATTCAAATCAAATCAGTTGAAGGCTTAGTTGATGAAGACACAGAATCAACGATGCGCCAGTTCTTAAAGGCGCCCCATTAAAGAAGAGCGCAGTGACGGCAAGCGCAAGACAAGCACTGATCCCTTGCCAGGCGCAGAGAAAAGCAAGGAAAACGGGTGTGTTGATGACCCTCCTCGTGCGCCTATCAAACGTACTAGATTTGAAACTGATGAAGAGCGTGATCAAGGCTAGCGCAGGAAGCCAGCACACTTGAGGCTCAAAGAAAAAGAGATGAAGATTTTCAAACAAACAAGCTGCTGAGTCGAGAAGCTAGAGCGCATGAAAGGCGCTGGATCAAGTGTTGATATTGAGAAAGGGCCTTCTGTTCCCGCGCCAACCCACCGCGCGCGCCTACTCACGCGCCCCCACTCCCCGTGCGCCTCCGTTCAAATTTCAACAGACCAAGTGTCAAGGGTACAACTCCTTTCTGATTTTTTTGGCGATGATGTTTCAGTATATAGAGGAACCAGTTCAGGGGGAGCAAGAGACCATCCCTCAGCGCACTCCTTCTCCAGTGCGCCTCCACCTCCTTCTGGACCAGATCCAATCACACGAAACAGTTGTTGTTGAAACTGTTGATGTTGAAACTGAAGATGAATTTGAGTCTCCTACTCTTTCACCTCCTCATCGCCTCCATCTCCTTTATCCCCTTCAGATGTTGCGCCCCTTCAAGATAATGCGCCCTGTTCTACCCCTCGCCCTCCTCCATCTGCTCCCGATTTGAGCGAGGTACTCTCCATTCTTCATTCTTTGCAGCAGGGGCAAGCAAATTTAGAGCAAGGACAGACACAAATAAAGTCTCAATTTGAGCTTCTTACTTCCTTACTCACTGATCAATCTGAAGAGATCGCTGCCATTAAGGGGAGATGAACTCTCTCAGGACAAACTTTCTGCTCCTTCTCCTCCTCCGGCGCAGACTCAGGTTCAACCTCATACTGATCAGGCGCAAACCACCGCTTCTGCACCTACTTTCATACCTCAGTCTGCTGCGTCTCAATCCAACATGAACGTGCTAGTATCAAATTGGATGTCTTGAAAGAATTGGTCGTCACTCTCACTTCACTGCTGCTCACTCAAGCTCTGACAGACGCGCCGAACATATTTCTTCTGACATTATCACGGCTCAAAATGCCATTGAAGCTCCATTCAAATCTTAGAAGAAAAATATTTCACAGCAGCAGCAAATCACTCAGCTCTCCATTGATGAATACCAAAACATCAATGTGAATCACTTGAGTTACATTAGAGACGGTATCACTGCCACTCACTCCAGTGTCACTGACACTCAGGGCTTAGCGAACCGTAGTCATCAGCTCGCTAAACAGATTCGGCGCTCTGCTTCTGAGATCATTGAAGGATTGAAGGACGATGATGCGCCTCCCAACCCTTAGTTCTATTTTTGATTGTAAGTTATTAGAACCTTTTTGTAATAGAAACAACTCTCTCGTGTTAGTGATCTTGTGCTTACTTGTTTTAGCACCTTTTGCTTTTGTTCTATTCGAAAATTGTAATTTGTAACTCTTACACCCCAAGTTTTAATGAGAACAATGCATCACTTATTATCAAACCTTGTTCACTCAAACTCCTTGTTTGTAGAACAATGAATATTGTTTAAATTCATATGCATCATATTGAATTGTTTCATACTTTCATGCATTAAGTTTAAACTTGGTTTTAAACACATTTCAAAAACTAAAAATCATATATCATTTTGAATGTGTTAAAACTGTTGTTTCTATCTTTCCATATGTAATTCTTTATTCCTATTGGAATAGATTAGAAATCTATATTTTGGACTAGTGTGTGCATTAACTTGAGACGAATTACCAATTTCATTCATTTGGACATGTTTTTATCAAGTATAATGTGTGTCCTTGATATAGTAGGTAATGGCATCAATCAAATAGGGGGAGATTGTTGGGTATGCCCACACATATCTCAGTTTTTAATGTAATAGGATTTATTAGATTTGATTGATCCATCACCTAAGTTTTATTTCATGGACTTTAGACCCACATGTAAGAAGTATTTATACTTCATTTTTTTAGTTGTCCATTGTTATAGAAAAGGCTTAGAAATAGGGCAAGAAGATCAAGTTTCAAGAAAAATCACTCAGTGAGTTTGAGCCGCGCGTATGCGCCTCCTGCGCCACGCGCCACGCGCCTTCTTCATTCGCGCCATGCGTTATTTAGAGTGCACGCATAAGGATTTCTTTATAATCTATGTTACGCGCCATGCGCCCCATAAGCCTTAGCGCGCGCGCAGTCTCTATGCGCCTCTTGGCTCAATGCGCCTCAAAGTGTTTATTCAACACTCAGTGATTTATTAAAGACTCAAAAACTTGAAGAGAATTCAAATTACGCCAATGATCCAACGGTGGTTAAAAGATGCATATGCGCCTAATCTGTTGACCGTGTCCATAACGGTCACATTTATGTTGAGTGTCAAAATGGCCATAATATAT
Source organism: Campanula takesimana (assembly GCA_026119855.1). Lineage (NCBI taxonomy): Eukaryota > Viridiplantae > Streptophyta > Magnoliopsida > Asterales > Campanulaceae > Campanula > Campanula takesimana. Next base: position 2,543 of record JAOWBW010001582.1, read on the forward strand.
GCATGCTCCAATCAACGAGCGACAGCTCATCTTATCCACAAGGATTTCCAACGGCTAGTTTTTTTGAAGTTCACTATAAATACCCCATAACTTCAACATTTTGAAGTTGCTGAGTTTTGCTAAGAATTTCAAGAATTTCTCTCTCAAAGCATTTGTTGAAGATTTGAAGATTGCCTTCGTTTTTTCCAATTTTCTCAAGAACATCTTCATACCTTCATCCTTAGCCCAGATCTTCAAGCTATAACACTTTAGTTTCATTGTGCTTTAAATCATAAAGATCTAAAGAGCCTTGATACTAAAATCACACACGCACTTCTTTAAGTTTGATCATTTAGATCCATCTTTTAGAGATACACCGGTTATTGTTTTGGATGTGTTCATTCATAGAAAATTAGATCTTGAGTTAGTGTAGAAGATCAAAAGTTGTAACTTGTAACACTCACTCATTATATAAGATCTCCATTAGAAATCCAAGACTAACCATCTTGGTAGAGGACGTAGATCTTTCATTGATCGAACCTCTCCAAATAGCTTGTGTTATTATCTTGTCATTTCTTTCAAGTTATTATTTTCACTCACTATTTGCTTGTTTACTCATTGTAGATTGATTGAACTGCATTGTGTTGTGTTGTTATTTCATTTGCCTTAGTTCCTTATTTCAACCACTTTGAGCCAAAATACTTAGAGTGTGTGTGCGCCCCTTTATCACACTTTGCGCCTATTTTCATTACTATATTCCACTGTGCATTTCACTCACTCACTTAGGCGTATTTCATAACGCTTACTTGATAAAGTGCGCATTTGCAATTGAGTTTACCAAGGGTACGAAAAGAATTTTAAAACAGCTATCACCCCCCCCCCCTCTAGCTATTTTTCATACCCTTGTTGCCCTTTGGGACCAACACTGCTCTCTATGGAAGACAACGATATATTTCATCTATCAAGGGATAGAGACATTATTGTCCATCCAAACTTTCCTCTGGAGATTTTTTATTCAAGACATGCCGATGATATTGTCTCCACATTCATTCCTGTTGATGTTCTTTCTGCTACTCAGATTATTGCCGCTCCTGCTGATGATGCCGATCTTATTTTTGCTGATGATGGTTGTGTCGATGCCTTAGATCTTGCTGATGATGAAGATCCTCTGCTACAAAGAATTCTATCTTTGCCTCCACCTCCAGTTCCTCTTCCTTCTTCTCCTCTGCCGATTGTTATTTCTGACGATGATACGCAGATTGTTGCCGATAAGGTACAGATCGAGGATGCTGACCTGGAAAATGAGGAATTTGTCCCTTCTCTGGTTCTTAGAAATCCAAATTCCTTTGCTACACCGATCTATGTTGATAAACCCATTATCTTCAACAGCCTCTATGATTTTCATTGCTATGAAGAAGGAGATGATTTTAATCAGAATGCGCCTCCTACTCATGGTGATTTGGTTGACTTCTCCCACTCCATTGCAGACCTGTTCAAACAATCCACAAAGGAGCTCTCCAAGCAAATACTGAAGTCCAATCAGGAGGAGGATATTATCAGAATCAGGACATCTGTTTACAATGATATGAAAAATCTGCTGCAAGATAAAACTGAACGCGTATTTAATCTGTCAGAGATAAATGGATCTCTTGTCACTCAACAGAACATTCTACTTGCCGAGCACAATGATACCCGCAGCAAACTTGAAGCCTCAAATGAGAAACTTGCTAAATCTCATAATGAACTTCTTGAAGCCAAATTGAAGATTGCTGCTCTTGAGGCAAACAACAAGATGCTTACTGATAGATTAGAGAGTGCTCAGAGAAGGCAGAGCAAGGCAAAAAGGAAAGCGGAAAAGAAATAAGAAATAGCAAAGAAGAAAGCAAGAAAGTCTGAATCTACAAAGGACTCGACTCCAGCAGATCCCAAGACTTCTGATCCAGCTGCTGATTCTTGAGTCGACATAGCCAATGATGTAGATATCTTATGAAGACCTTCATAGACAAATTTCTTCGCCTAATGATATTTTTTGTGCTAATATGTTATTTCTTATAATTTTGTTATCTGCATTATTCCATGTTAATCTTTCTCAACATACAACAAGTTGCCGATCAACTTGCTAATCAAGTTGCCGATCAACTTACTAATCAAGTTGCCGATCAACTTACTAAAGAAGTTGCCGATCAACTCCATTCTCAACTTGCCGATAAAGAAAGACAGTCTGTACTGTCAGTCAGGTTACATCGTTCCATCTTAAAGTCAACCTTGCTGATTATCCCAGTCCTTTCATACTGTTTTATCAAAAAGTAGTTTACCTGCTCTGTAGTGATTAATGCGCCGTCTGACACATAGCTACTTTTAGCTATACTCTGTCTCTACTTGCTTTTGCAGGTAACCGGTTGAGACAAAGGGGTCTTTACCCATCAGACTTTTCAGGCATGCGTATCTTCTCCATTAATGCCAAGGATACTGCATTAAATGCTCCTCACCTACCCAGCTGGAAATTCAAATATTATCCTTCTTCTACAAGACTCAAGACATTCACTCCTCTTATAAATAGAGGACTCGGTGCATTGAAGAGGGTTGGTGATTTTAGTGCATTGAAGAGAGTTGGTTGTTTGCAGCATTCATTGAAGCTCAAACATTCCGTGTCCAGATAATCATTAGATCATTAATAGGACATACACTTGTGCACAAACTCAACAACATTGTTAGTATTCCCGAACTAGATCATTTTAAGGAATACGTTGTTTGAGTCCTTCACACACCCACCTGAGTGAGATAAGTTCTTTTGAACTTGCCGCTCAAATACACTTGGTCAGATATTTGTTTACGATCATTAACTATCTCTAGAATTTAGTCTTTGTATCCGGCAAAGCCGTGCTTGTAATAGACTAGGGATATTTAATAGTGCTCTTAACCCAAATCCAAGTTCTGACCAAACTTGGTAAAGGACGTAGCAGTATTTACACTGTGAACCTCTCCAAATACTTGTGTCCCCTGTTATTTACATTCTCCCTGCCGGTTGGAACTCTATCACCGGCAGATCGCATTGTTCTTGCTGATTAAACATTATTTCCTTTGACCAATCTCTTGAAACTGCATTGAACTTTTAGAAACTACTTTGTGTTTAAACCAAGCTCTCAAAACCCTTTTATATACTGATTTTGTGTGAGTTAAAAAAAGTCATATCTTCTCCGCTGCGCTTACTGATAATAGTTTGCAAACTGATAAGTGACTTTGCATTTAAAAGTGTTTCTTTTAAAAGTTTTAAAAAGGCTATTCACCCCCCCCCCCCTATAGCCTATTTTCCTACCAATTGGGCCTAACAAAAGAAGCATCAAGTTACAAAACTTGATGAAAGTTAGTCACATGAGAGTCCACGTAACTAAATCTCGTTAAATTCCTAATGAAATTAAGGATGAAATGAGCACATTTGAAAACATAAAAAGTTTAGCGAGAACATTTGAAAAAAATAAAGTTTAGTGAGAACATTTGAAGTCGGTGTTGGAATTATGCTCTAGGCCCTTGAGAAAGGCCTTACGTTACATCATTTGTTTTGGAGATAACAACCTTGGGTTATAATATGTTTTACATGTTTATTATAATAATCCCCATCCCTAGAACTTATGAAGAACTAGTATAAGTTTAATTGATGATCATGTGTATTAGATACAGATTAAGCTTATGGGTACATGTTAGTGACCATATACTGGACATGACCCACCTATGAGATTTATGTCATGGTCAAATGTCATAATTAAATCTCATAATAGTTATATCATTAATATCCTTAGACCTGAGATTATTACAGTCTTCCACATGATGAATATTATGTTTGACGTACTCAAACGTCACTCCTAACCGGGTGGTTATAAAGGCTACGATTGGCATAATCGGATTCATGTAGGGAAAGGTAATAAGTCAATATGGGATTTGTCCCTCTCTCAAGAGAGATATCTGCTTAGGCCTCTCGTAGAGTGAGATTGATGAAATGCGTGGCCGCGCTCAAATGAATTGATGAGATCAATACCATTTGCTCATTATCAATCTACTCAAGATCGAGAAAGCATTGAACAATATAAGTTGACATGGACCATGACTTATGTTCAATATGATATCGTGAGACAAAAGGATTGTGATATATTCTATTGAGGATTACGAACTTCTTTAAGTTATATTAATTGGGTAGTCATGATGGCTTGCTAGAGTCCGCTCATGATTTATGAGTTTGACCTTGGTTGGACTCATTGCCAACTTAATATAATCCTATGGGGTCACACACAAAAGAACGAATTGTTAAAAGGCTAAAAATGAGTTTTTGCTGGTGCTCGGCCGAGCACCTCAAAGGACTCGGCCGAGCATGAGAAACAGAAAGTTTTGACACAGAGGTGCTCGGCCGAGCACCTTATAAGACTCGGCCGAGCAGGCCCTGTTTGGGCCCAAAATCTGATTTCGTGTTTTGACCTATTTCTCCTAAAAGGTTTAGGACTAATGAGTTTAAATACCTCTCTCTTAACCCTAATCAGTATGGATTGATATTGTATCATTATTGGTAGCCTCCATGTGTTTGAGAAACATATTCTTGAGTTTAGATTGAGAATCAAAAGCTCAAGAACACCAATAAAATCATATAGCCTTTGAAGATTAGAAAAGCGTGTTTTCTAATGGGTCTAGCAATCCAGATCTAGATTCGTTCTAGATATTCGTTCGCGTGTGGATAAACATAGAGGGCGTTGGCATCAACTCCTTCAAAGTTCGTGATCCAAGTGTTGCGGTCGTTCCTGCGTTCGTGATTCGAAGAAGCGCGAAGAACAAAGATTGAAGATCTCAGAATTTTAAAGCTCCGTCATGGTTAGTGTTCTAAATTCATCCTCGTATTAATTTAATCATCGTGATCGGATCTAGGCTTTTGGGTTTTAATTCCGCTGCGCATGTTTGCTCAAAACCCAACAGTGGTATCAGAGCCCCGTTCATCATGATTATTTTAATAATAACATGTTAATGATATAATTGGATTATATGTTTTGGCATGCTATGTGAATTTGGATTCAAGATGTTTATGTGATCTGAGTTTTATGTTTGTATATGAGATATATTGAAATCATAAAATCGCACCGTTTAAATACGTTATGTGGGATCTACGATTGCAATAATAATTTGATTATTATGTTCCTTTAGATTATCAAAAATTAATTGGATTGATTTGTTGATGATCTTTGATTCATGAATAAATCGTTTATTCAAGGTTTTGATGAACATGATGATATGATCATTATGAACACCAAATCCTAAATGAATCGGGAAAGCAATCTTAGAATTAAAATTCGACAAGAAAATATGTTCTGTTCGTGGTGCTCGGCCGAGCAGTCTATAAGACTCGGCCGAGCATAGTCGTCAGAAGCAAAGGGTTTTCTGAAACACAGAGGCGCTCGGCCGAGCACCTTAAAGGACTCGGCCGAGCAGGTTGATTTTGGACACAATTTGTTTTTCAGAGGCTGGTTTTAGAAACCGTGTTTCCTGAAATTAAATGGCTTGTTTAAAATCACTTTGGATTGAATTTGTTTGTCAGATGGCTGGTTTGAGAAACCGTGTTTCCTGAAAACAAATATCAAGGTCAAAGTAATGAATTTATGGGACAAAAGAATTTAGAATCGAGATACTTTATGTAAGGGATTGTGGATGCCTATTGGCTTAGTTTCGACCTTACATAGTTGTTTCTTCTAGTTTCTAAATTTGGTACGGGATTGTGGATGTCTTCTGGCTTAGTTTCGACCGTACAATCGTTCTCTCAATAATGTGTTAAAGAATTTATCCCCATAAATCAATCACATGAAATCTTAATTTAATTAATGAGATTAGTTAAATTATTAACCGTTGCTTTACGTGTTTATATTATGTGACTATAAACATTGACCATGCTATATGTCATGAACCTTCTTTAAAATTTAAGTTCCGTGCCAATCCATGATTAAAACACTTGTGAGTACGTGGGTAGTTTTGTGTGGGTTACGCCCTAGCGTAGGTGCATTGATTCTATCCATTTATGAGCAAGATGAGGAAACAGTGATTCCTATACGTTTAAAATGGTTTAACTTAATTAGGCTATCAAAACAGTTTTGGGCCTAAGGCACAGATGAGATTAAAACATGTTAGATATACGATATCCAAAATCTCATAAAAGATCTAAGAGTCATATACGATATGATTGACAATGAGTTGTCTACCTAAATAACTTATTTTGAGCAGTCGTGCCCTAGCCGACTCAAAGTTAAGTGAAATATGGATCTTAGCCCATTCAAATTATATTATACATTGGATGTATATGAAGGTTATATAATTTAGTGGGAGTATTTATGAAATACAATCTATATATCTTTTAAATGACTGGTATGAAATATAGGTGTATATTTATTTGCATATTTGTGTAGAATATTTTCCTAAACTTTAATTATGTTTATTACTGCGATCTGTTCTTCAGAATGGAAATTATTCATGAGCTTAAGAATTGTTCTAAAGCAAGAATGGAAATTATACATTCTTAATAATTCTGAGTAACCTAAATTGCAATATTAATTTGATTAATATGTTCCTTAGGATCATCAAAATTTAATTTGATTAACTTGTTGATGATCTTAGATTCATGAATAAATTGTTTATTCTTGGTTTTGATAATCATGGTGATTTGATCACCATGAGCACCAAATCCTAAATGAATCAAGAAATGCAATTATAGGATAAATTTGGAAATTTAAAATCTACCGCTTCTAAGATAAATATTTTGAGTTGAATTTAATTATCGGATGATTGGTTTCAGAAACCATGTTTCCTGAAATTAAATGTCAAGTTCAAGATTAATCTGGGATTGAATCTAATTTCAGACGGCTGGTTTGCGAAACCAAGTTTCCTGAAAAGTGATGTCAATTAAGAATTCAGATAAACTAACATTAGAATCTTGAATTGTTCTTGATTGCTGAAGTTAGTCGAATTGATGAGACATTGGTTAGTGCTCTCAATATCTGAACTATCATGCGGAAAGATGATGACCTAAGTCGAAAATTCGATTTTGACTTTATGATTTTCTAAAAGGAAGGATTAAAAGCTAAAGGTAAGACAAACGTTGTCAAACCTAAAGGAAATAATTGTGGCTAAAATTATGACTCTGAATAATGCAATTTGGTAATGTGGCAATTTGATTGACCATTTAAAATTTGCAATCAAAATTTTGGATGATCAATAAAAGTGAATGGTAGTGAGACAACCACAAAGGATATTTATGCTATAAAATTAATCTTTCTAATTTTAATCATTGGGTATTGGATACCGGATTCGATCCCACATTTGTATAAATGTGCAACAATTAATAAAAAGAAAGACTATTTATAAAAGGTAAAGTTAATCTGCGAATGATAATGATGCAAGAGTTGCAACATTGTTCGTGGAACACTTATGAAGTGGCTTTGCTCATTAAGTAGAAAGTATTATTTTGCTATAAGATAATGAAGGATATTTATTTCTTATTTGGAATAAGAAAGAGCTTTATTTATTATGATTTGCTTTATCGTATTGTTAAATCATATAAATAAATCTCATATCCTAAATCTTGAAGAACAAAATAATAAATAAGACTATAACATAAATAATTAAATTCTCAAGGCATTATTGTTTTGATCAAATAAATGAGAAACGCATATCTAAAATTCTATGGGACGGAGTTTTAAAGTCATACGATTTTGAATCATATGATTTATGCAAATCTTATTTACTTGGATTAAGACAACTTTTACTAGGAGTAGTAAAAGGCTGATATCTTATTAGACCTAATACATGTCGATGTATATGGTTCATTAAGTAGCAATGCTAAAAGAGGATTTTGGTAACTTGGCAAAATTATTCAGAAATCCCGATTCGATCGTGATAATGAATAATTGAACCAAGAATTTGACAATCATCTTTAGGTTGTGAAATTGTTTCACAAATTAACTCCACCGAGAACACCATTTAGAATGATGTGTCTACGTGGAGGTGTAGAACCTTATTGGATATAGTTCATTAGATGATAAAGTCAAATTGATCTTCCATTATTTATTTTGGGGTTGTGTTTTTGAAACCGCTATAATTACACTAATTTGAGTTCCATTAAAATAGGTTCAAATGTACCATATGTGATATGGAATGAATGAAAACTTGGTTTGTCCTTCATAAAGATTTAAGATGGTGAGACTTTTTGCGAAAAGACTTGTTTGGAACAAGCTCACACTTAAATCTAATAAATGTATTTTCATGGGATATCCCAAGGAAACTTGAGGATATTATTTTACTTCTAAGAAACAAATTGTTTGTTTCTTGTAATGGTACTTTTCTAGGTAAATTGTTTATCTCTAAAAGAATCAGTGGGAGTAAAATATATCTCGAATGGTTCGAGACCTAGAAGATAACATAGAACCTTAGATGGAAGTTGAATGAACTTTCGCAAGGAGTTGTGGAAATTCGTTCAAATTACACAAGTTAATTGCATATATGATAGGATACAATCTATAATGAGAAATATTGGATTTCTTATTAAAGAAAGTATAAGAGGTAAAGTTCATTGAGAATGGTATATTTACTTCCTATCAAAATGCAATGTCCGCTCCATTTTAGATTAATGGCCTGGAGTCATAAAATCTAAAAGGCAATCCATGTATATTAATCAAGTTTGGAACTTGATCTTTCTAACCTAAGGTGTAAAAACCAAAGGATGGAATCAAGTTTTCTTGGAGAAAACTAACATGGGTAGCAAAGGAACATACTAATTAAGCAAGATTAAATGTGAAAAGGTTGACTCATATTTCGACTATGATAAAACTTTCTCACTTGAAGTCATGCTTTAAGTTATTAGAATTCTCATTGTCATATCTTCATATTTGGAATATGAAATTTGACAAATAGATATCAAAACAGCGTTTCTTAACGGGAACTCACTTAAGGATGTATTGGATACAACCTGAAGGTTTTGATAGTCTAGAAATTCTAATAAAGTATGTATGTTGCGGAAATCCATGAGATGGATTGAAGCAAGCTTCTTGGAGTTGAAACAATTATTTTGATGGAGCGTTCAAATCGTTTGAAATTCATCAATAATGAGACTTGTGTTTGCTAAGAAATTAGTGGGAGCATAGTCTAATTCCTAGTCTTAAATATATGTCTAACATATAGTTCATTTGAAAGGGTTTCTTAATGAAAGGACTTTGGAATAAGCCGCTTATATCCTTGAAATTAATATCTATTGATATTAATCTAGGAAGTTGATTGGTTTGTGTTAAAGTACTTATGGAGACAATGTACTGAATTGTTCAGTATGCAAGACTCTTGGAGAAGAACTTGCGAGTTGTCTAATGACAGTGTTCTTGGCAAGACTTAGTCTTAGTGGAAGACTAATGAGCAAGAATACATTATTAGGATTCCATATGCTTCGGCAATTGGATCTATCATGAATGTCATATTATGTACTTAGACGGTATAACTCGTATACTTGGAGTATGATGAGAACATACTAATCATATCCTAGTGAAAGTCATTAGATAATGATCAAGAATATCCTTGTGTACTTGAGAAGAACTAAGGATGCATTCTTGATGGTTGTTGGAATGGGAGATGATCTAGTAAATGGTTACATAGATACATGCTTCCACGTAGACAAGGGTAATTTAAATCGCAGTATAAACATATGTTTAAAATAAGTGCTATTAGTTGGAATAGTTCCAAGCAAATACACTATAATTTATTCTACGAATAAAATTGAGTATCTAGTTACAAGAGTTGTAGCTAATAGAGTTGTTTGAATATAGATGTTATTAGTAAAACTAGAAATAGTTTATAGTGATACTAATCCAATGGACCTTGTTGTGAAATAACGGTTATTGCACAAGCTAAGGTGCCAAGGGCTCATCTATGATCCAAACACGGGCTCAGACGTTTCCATCTCTACGAGAAATCGTTGACATGGGAAGTGTCAAAAATATGCAAAATACCTTATGATGATAACAAAGACAATCATCTTACATGTGCTCACTTGCAAAATGATGGAGATCATAACTTAGCTCAATGGGTATTGGATACACGTTGATTGGGCCTAGTGGAGATTGTTGGAATTATGCTCTAGGCCCTTGAGAAAGGCCTTACGTTACATCATTTGTTTTGGAGATAACAACCTTGGGTTATAATATGTTTTACATGTTTATTATAATAATCCCCGTCCCTAGAACTTATGAAGAACTAGTATAAGTTTAATTGATGATCATGTGATGATCATGTGTATTAGATACAGATTAAGCTTATGGGTACATGTTGGTGACCATGTACTGGACATGACCCACCTATGAGATTTATGTCATGGTCAAATGTCATAATTAAATCTCATAATAGTTATATCATTAATATCCTTAGACCTGAAATTATTACAGTCTTCCACATGATGAACATTATGTTTGACGTACTCAAACGTCACTCCTAACCGGGTGGTTATAAAGGCTACGATTGGCATAATCGGATTCATGTAGGGAAAGGTAATAAGTCAATATGGGATTTGTCCCTCTCTCAAGAGAGATATCTGCTTAGGCCTCTCGTAGAGTGAGATTGATGAAATGCGTGGCCGCGCTCAAATGAATTGATGAGATCAATACCATTTGCTCATTATCAATCTACTCAAGATCCAGAAAGAATTGAACAATATAAGTTGACATGGACCATGACTTATGTTCAATATAATATCGTGAGACAATATGATTGTGATATATTCTATTGAGGATTACGAACTTCTTTAAGTTATATTAATTGGGTAGTCATGATGGCTTGCTAGAGTCCGCTCATGATTTATGAGTTTGACCTTGGTTGGACTCATTGCCAACTTAATATAATCCTATGGGGTCACACACAAAAGAACGAATTGTTTAAAAGGCTAAAAATGACTTTTTGCTGGTGCTCGGCCGAGCACCTCAAAGGACTCGGCCGAGCATGAGAAACAGAAAGTTTTGACACAGAGGTGCTCGGCCGAGCACCTTATAAGACTCGGCCGAGCAGGCCCTGTTTGGGCCCATAATCTGATTTCGTGTTTTGACGGGTTTTGACCTATTTCTCCTAAAAGGTTTAGGACTAATGAGTTTAAATACCTCTCTCTTAACCCTAATCAGTATGGATTGATATTGTATCATTATTGGTAGCCTCCATGTGTTTGAGAAACATATTCTTGAGTTTAGATTGAGAATCAAAAGCTCAAGAACACCAATAAAATCATATAGCCTTTGAAGATTAGAAAAGCGTGTTTTCTAATGGGTCTAGCAATCCAGATCTAGATTCGTTCTAGATATTCGTTCGCGTGTGGATAAACATAGAGGGCGTTGGCATCAACTCCTTCAAAGTTCGTGATCCAAGTGTTGCGGTCGTTCCTGCGTTCGTGATTCGAAGAAGCGCGAAGAACAAAGATTGAAGATCTCAGAATTTTAAAGCTCCGTCATGGTTAGTGTTCTAAATTCATCCTCGTATTAATTTAATCATCGTGATCGGATCTAGGCTTTTGGGTTTTAATTCCGCTGCGCATGTTTGCTCAAAACCCAACAGTGGTATCAGAGCCCCGTTCATCATGATTATTTTAATAATAACATGTTAATGATATAATTGGATTATATGTTTTGGCATGCTATGTGAATTTGGATTCAAGATGTTTATGTGATCTGAGTTTTATGTTTGTATATGAGATATATTGAAATCATAAAATCGCACCGTTTAAATACGTTATGTGGGATCTACGATTGCAATAATAATTTGATTATTATGTTCCTTTAGATTATCAAAAATTAATTGGATTGATTTGTTGATGATCTTTGATTCATGAATAAATCGTTTATTCAAGGTTTTGATGAACATGATGATATGATCATTATGAACACCAAATCCTAAATGAATCGGGAAAGCAATCTTAGAATTAAAATTCGACAAGAAAATATGTTCTGTTCGTGGTGCTCGGCCGAGCAGTCTATAAGACTCGGCCGAGCATAGTCGTCAGAAGCAAAGGGTTTTCTGAAACACAGAGGCGCTCGGCCGAGCACCTTAAAGGACTCGGCCGAGCAGGTTGATTTTGGACACAATTTGTTTTTCAGAGGCTGGTTTTAGAAACCGTGTTTCCTGAAATTAAATGGCTTGTTTAAAATCACTTTGGATTGAATTTGTTTGTCAGATGGCTGGTTTGAGAAACCGTGTTTCCTGAAAACAAATATCAAGGTCAAAGTAATGAATTTATGGGACAAAAGAATTTAGAATCGAGTTACTTTATGTAAGGGATTGTGGATGCCTATTGGCTTAGTTTCGACCTTACATAGTTGTTTCTTCTAGTTTCTAAATTTGGTACGGGATTGTGGATGTCTTCTGGCTTAGTTTCGACCGTACAATCGTGCTCTCAATAATGTGTTAAAGAATTTATCCCCATAAATCAATCACATGAAATCTTAATTTAATTAATGAGATTAGTTAAATTATTAACCGTTGCTTTATGTGTTTATATTATGTGACTATAAACATTGACCATGCTATATGTCATGAACCTTCTTTAAAATTTAAGTTCCGTGCCAATCCATGATTAAAACACTTGTGAGTACGTGTGTAGTTTTGTGTGGGTTACGCCCTAGCGTAGGTGCATTGATTCTATCCATTTATGAGCAAGATGAGGAAACAGTGATTCCTATACGTTTAAAATGGTTTAACTTAATTAGGCTATCAAAACAGTTTTGGGCCTAAGGCACAGATGAGATTAAAACATGTTAGATATACGATATCCAAAATCTCATAAAAGATCTAAGAGTCATATACGATATGATTGACAAGGAGTTGTCTACCTAAATAACTTATTTTGAGCAGTCGTGCCCTAGCCGACTCAAAGTTAAGTGAAATATGGATCTTAGCCCATTCAAATTATATTATACATTGGATGTATATGAAGGTTATATAATTTAGTGTGAGTATTTATGAAATACAATCTATATATCTCTTAAATGACTGGTATGAAATATAGGTGTATATTTATTTGCATATTTGTGTAGAATATTTTCTTAAACTTTAATTATGTTTATTACTGCGATCTGTTCTTCAGAATGGAAATTATTCATGAGCTTAAGAATTGTTCTAAAGCAAGAATGGAAATTATACATTCTTAATAATCCTGAGTAACCTAAATTGCAATATTAATTTGATTAATATGTTCCTTAGGATCATCAAAATTTAATTTGATTAACTTGTTGATGATCTTAGATTCATGAATAAATTGTTTTTCTTGGTTTTGATAATCATGGTGATTTGATCACCATGAGCACCAAATCCTAAATGAATCAAGAAATGCAATTATAGGATAAATTTGGATATTTTAAATCTACCGCTTCTAAGATAAATATTTTGAGTTGAATTTAATTATCAGATGATTGGTTTCATAAACCATGTTTCCTGAAATTAAATGTCAAGTTCAAGATTAATCTGGGATTGAATCTAATTTCAGACGGCTGGTTTGCGAAACCAAGTTTCCTGAAAAGTGATGTCAATTAAGAATTCAGATAAACTAAAATTAGAATCTTGAATTGTTCTTGATTGCTGAAGTTAGTCGAATTGATGAGACATTGGTTAGTGCTCTCAATATCTGAACTATCATGCGGAAAGATGATGACCTAAGTCGAAAATTCGATTTTGACTTTATGATTTTCTAAACGGAAGGATTAAAAGCTAAAGGTAAGACAAACGTTGTCAAACTTAAAGGAAATAATTGTGGCTAAAATTATGACTCTGAATAATGCAATTTAGTAATGTGGCAATTTGATTGACCATTTAAAATTTGCAATCAAAATTTTGGATGATCAATAAAAGTGAATGATAGTGAGACAACCACAAAGGATATTTATGCTATAAAATTAATCTTTCTAATTTTAATCATTGGGTATTGGATACCGGATTCGATCCCACATTTGTATAAATGTGAAACAATTAATAAAAAGAAAGACTATTTATAAAAGGTAAAGTTAATCTGCGAATGATAATGATGCAAGAGTTGCAACATTGTTCGTGGAACACTTATGAAGTGGCTTTGCTCATTAAGTAGAAAATATTATTTTGCTATAAGATAATGAAGGATATTTATTTCTTATTTGGAATAAGAAAGAGCTTTATTTATTATGATTTGCTTTATCGTATTGTTAAATCATATAAATAAATCTCATATCCTAAATCTTGAAGAACAAAATAATAAATAAGACTATAACATAAATAATTAAATTCTCAAGGCATTATTGTTTTGATCAAATAAATGAGAAACGCATATCTAAAATTCCATGGGACGGAGTTTTAAAGTCATACGATTTTGAATCATATGATTTATGCAAATCTTATTTACTTGGATTATGATAACTTTTACTAGGAGTAGTAAAAGGCTGATATCTTATTAGACCTAATACATGTCGATGTATATGGTTCATTAAGTAGCAATGCTAAAAGAGGATTTTGGTAACTTGGCAAAATTATTCAGAAATCCCGATTCGATCGTGATAATGAATAATTGAACCAAGAATTTGACAATCATCTTTAGGTTGTGAAATTGTTTCACAAATTAACTCCACCGAGAACACCATTTAGAATGATGTGTCTACGTGGAGGTGTAGAACCTTATTGGATATAGTTCATTAGATGATAAAGTCAAATTGATCTTCCATTATTTATTTTGGGGTTGTGTTTTGGAAACCGCTATAATTACACTAATTTGAGTTCCATTAAAATAGGTTCAAATGTACCATATGTGATATGGAATGAATGAAAACTTGGTTTGTCCTTCATAAAGATTTAAGATGGTGAGACTTTTTGCGAAAAGACTTGTTTGGAACAAGCTCACACTTAAATCTAATAAATGTATTTTCATGGGATATCCCAAGGAAACTTGAGGATATTATTTTACTTCTAAGAAACAAATTGTTTGTTGCTTGTAATGGTACTTTTCTAGGTAAATTGTTTATCTCTAAAAGAATCAGTGGGAGTAAAATATATCTCGAATGGTTCGAGACCTAGAAAATAACATAGAACCTTAGATGGAAGTTGAATGAACTTTCGCAAGGAGTTGTGGAAATTCGTTCAAATTACACAAGTTAATTGCATATATGATAGGATACAATCTATAATGAGAAATATTGGATTTCTTATTAAAGAAAGTACAAGAGGTAAAGTTCATTGAGAATGGTATATTTACTTCCTATCAAAATGCAATGTCCGCTCCATTTTAGATTAATGGCCTGGAGTCATAAAATCTAAAAGGCAATCCATGTATATTAATCAAGTTTGGAACTTGATCTTTCTAACCTAAGGTGTAAAAACCAAAGGATGGAATCAAGTTTTCTTGGAGAAAACTAACATGGGTAGCAAAGGAACATACTAATTAAGCAAGATTAAATGTAAAAATGTTGACTCATATTTCGACTATGATAAAACTTTCTCACTTGAAGTCATGCTTTAAGTTATTAGAATTCTCATTGTCATATCTTCATATTTGGAATATGAAATTTGACAAATAGATATCAAAACAGCGTTTCTTAACGGGAACTCACTTAAGGATGTATTTGATACAACCTGAAGGTTTTGATAGTCTAGAAATTCTAATAAAGTATGTATGTTGCGGAAATCCATGAGATGGATTGAAGCAAGCTTCTTGGAGTTGAAACAATTATTTTGATGGAGCGTTCAAATCGTTTGAAATTCATCAATAATGAGACTTGTGTTTGCTAAGAAATTAGTGGGAGCATAGTCTAATTCCTAGTCTTAAATATATGTCTAACATATAGTTCATTTGAAAGGGTTTATTAATGAAAGGACTTAGGAATAAGCCGCTTATATCCTTGAAATTAATATCTATTGATATTAATCTAGGAAGTTGATTGGTTTGTGTTAAAGTACTTATGAAGACAATGTACTGAATTGTTCAGTATGCAAGACTCTTGGAGAAGAACTTGCGAAGTTGTCTAATGACAGTGTTCTTGGCAAGACTTAGTCTTAGTGGAAGACTAATGAGCAAGAATACATTATTAGGATTCCATATGCTTCGGCAATTGGATCTATCATGAATGTCATATTATGTACTTAGACGGTATAACTCGTATACTTGGAGTATGATGAGAACATACTAATCATATTCTAGTGAAAGTCATTAGATAATGATCAAGAATATCCTTGTGTACTTGAGAAGAACTAAGGATGCATTCTTGATGGTTGTTGGAATGGGAGATGATCTAGTAAATGGTTACATAGATACATGCTTCCACATCGACAAGGGTAATTTAAATCGCAGTATAAACATATGTTTAAAATAAGTGCTATTAGTTGGAATAGTTCCAAGCAAATACACTATAATTTATTCTACGAATAAAATTGAGTATTTAGTTACAAGAGTTGTAGCTAATAGAGTTGTTTGAATATAGATGTTATTAGTAAAACTAGAAATAGTTTATAGTGATACTAATCCAATGGACCTTGTTGTGAAATAACGGTTATTGCACAAGCTAAGGTGCCAAGGGCTCATCTATGATCCAAACACGGGCTCAGACGTTTCCATCTCTACGAGAAATCGTTGACATGGGAAGTGTCAAAAATATGCAAAATACCTTATGATGATAACAAAGACAATCATCTTACATGTGCTCACTTGCAAAATGATGGAGATCATAACTTAGCTCAATGGGTATTGGATACACGTTGATTGGGCCTAGTGGAGATTGTTGGAATTATGCTCTAGGCCCTTGAGAAAGGCCTTACGTTACATCATTTGTTTTGGAGATAACAACCTTGGGTTATAATATGTTTTACATGTTTATTATAATAATCCCCGTCCCTAGAACTTATGAAGAACTAGTATAAGTTTAATTGATGATCATGTGATGATCATGTGTATTAGATACAGATTAAGCTTATGGGTACATGTTGGTGACCATGTACTGGACATGACCCACCTATGAGATTTATGTCATGGTCAAATGTCATAATTAAATCTCATAATAGTTATATCATTAATATCCTTAGACCTGATATTATTACAGTCTTCCACATGATGAACATTATGTTTGACGCACTCAAACGTCACTCCTAACCGGGTGGTTATAAAGGCTACGATTGGCATAATCGGATTCATGTAGGGAAAGGTAATAAGTCAATATGGGATTTGTCCCTCTCTCAAGAGAGATATCTGCTTAGGCCTCTCGTAGAGTGAGATTGATGAAATGCGTGGCCGCGCTCAAATGAATTGATGAGATCAATACCATTTGCTCATTATCAATCTACTCAAGATCGAGAAAGCATTGAACAATATAAGTTGACATGGACCATGACTTATGTTCAATGTGATATCGTGAGACAAAAGGATTGTGATATATTCTATTGAGGATTACGAACTTCTTTAAGTTATATTAATTGGGTAGTCATGATGGCTTGCTAGAGTCCGCTCATGATTTATGAGTTTGACCTTGGTTGGACTCATTGCTAACTTAATATAATCCTATGGGGTCACACACAAAAGAACGAATTGTTTAAAAGGCTAAAAATGACTTTTTGCTGGTGCTCGGCCGAGCACCTCAAAGGACTCGGCCGAGCATGAGAAACAGAAAGTTTTGACACAGAGGTGCTCGGCCGAGCACCTTATAAGACTCGGCCGAGCAGGCCCTGTTTGGGCCCAAAATCTGATTTCGTGTTTTGACCTATTTCTCCTAAAAGGTTTAGGACTAATGAGTTTAAATACCTCTCTCTTAACCCTAATCAGTATGGATTGATATTGTATCATTATTGGTAGCCTCCATGTGTTTGAGAAACATATTCTTGAGTTTAGATTGAGAATCAAAAGCTCAAAAACACCAATAAAATCATATAGCCTTTGAAGATTAGAAAAGCGTGTTTTCTAATGGGTCTAGCAATACAGATCTAGAATCGTTCTAGATATTCGTTCGCGTGTGGATAAACATAGAGGGAGTTGGCATAAACTCCTTCAAAGTTCGTGATCCAAGTGTTGCGGTCGTTCCTGCGTTCGTGATTCGAAGAAGCGCGAAGAACAAAGATGGGCAAATAGCGCATTACTACCCTAAGGTTTCACACGAATTGCAATATAAGTCCCAACATATCAATTTTGACAATTTAGTACATCATGTTTGCAGTTTGTGGTGACAAGGGGCAATTTTGGATGGCCATGGATGAAAGCTAACTGAATGAACGAATAATCTAACAAGCATCTTTTTAAATCGCACCGCCCACCCCGAAAGTTCAATAAATTTTACTTTGCCACCATTTCGTTGGTAATCGACAATACTCCAAAGAGGAAGACATAAAAAAAACTTATATTTAAAAAACAAAAACTTGTAGTTAGTGATTCAAAATTTAAAAAAAGTAATTTATAATTTTCAAAACTGCACCACTAACTTAATATTTATTTTCTCATGTAGATAACATCTCATCCATAAAATAACACAACCTAAACCTAATTTGTTTTCTAGTCTCCGGAGATTATGAAATCATGGTAATTAATCTATACTTAGATAAAAAAAAAATTGATAACTATTCTAAGGACTTGAATTATAAGAGATATAAAAATTCAAAATTAGGTTGGATATGTTATTGGTAAGTAACACTTAAATAAAGTTAGCTTAAGAAAAAAAAAAAAAAAAACTAAATAAAGTTCCATTTTTGTACCTATTCCCAGCCGTCACTCCCCTTCCCCAGCGGTGGACATGGTCACAATTGTGATTGGCAAGTGGTGGTAGTAGCCGGTGGTGGTGAATTTAATATTGTTTATGTCTTCTGCTTTTGTTTATGCAAATCTATTAACAAAGTGGGGGCAAAAGAAAAATGATTGAACTACATGGGTGAATAATGATTTTTTTTCAAAAAAGGTTGTTAGATTTTTCATCAATTTTTTTAATTGTCATCCAATAATGTCTCATATCGCCACAAACTGCAAACATGATGCACTAAATTGCCAAAATTGGTGCGTTGGGACTTACATTGCAATTTGTGTGAAACTTAGAGGCAGTTTCTGCTTTTGTTTATGCAAATCTATTAACAAAGTGGGGGCAAAAGAAAAATGATTGAACTACATGGGTGAATAATGATTTTTTTTCAAAAAAGGTTGTTAGATTTTTCATCAATTTTTTTAATTGTCATCCAATAATGTCTCATATCGCCACAAACTGCAAACATGATGCACTAAATTGCCAAAATTGGTGCGTTGGGACTTACATTGCAATTTGTGTGAAACTTAGAGGCAGTAATGCGCTATTTGCCCAACAAAGATTG
The DNA here is from genome assembly GCA_026119855.1 of Campanula takesimana. Lineage (NCBI taxonomy): Eukaryota > Viridiplantae > Streptophyta > Magnoliopsida > Asterales > Campanulaceae > Campanula > Campanula takesimana. Next base: position 21,848 of record JAOWBW010001582.1, read on the forward strand.
AAGATCTTAGAATTTTAAAGCTCCGTCATGGTTAGTGTTCTAAATTCATCCTCATATTAATTTAATCATCGTGATCGGATCTAGGCTTTTGGGTTTTAATTCCGCTGCGCATGTTTGCTCAAAACCCAACAGTCGGTCTATAGTTCAGTGATCAAAATATGTTTTTTGCCTTAAATAATGTGTGAAAATGTCAGCGCATGTGTTAAAGAGGGCCAGTGTGGTAGGTAAAAAGCACCAGTGATAGTATAAAAAATGTGTAAATGGTAGTGTTAAACAGTGTGAGTCTGTGTGTGTTAAAGAGTGTAACATGTAGTAGTGTTACTGAGTCTCATCGTGTTTAATAAACACGGGCTATTTACAAAAAAAATTCAACCCGTATTCTTAAAACAAATTTCAGTTATTTACAAAAATGTCATCGTTTGTTTTGAAACATTTTTCGTTATTTTATAAAAATGGTTTAATTACAAATTAGGGCCTATCATCTCATATGGGGTCCCCAAACGGGGTTTGACTTTTTATTTTTAGCAAATTAGGGCCTGAATTGACATTTTTTGCCCAAGTTAGGGCTTTTTAACGATTTCCATCCAAAAAATCTATTAAGTTAACATGTATGTTGTCCATGACTTTGAATGAGAGGTTTTATGTCATGTCGCGTTAGGGATAGTTCTATAAAGCGCGAAAATGTCCTCGTATGGTCAAATTTAACGTGAATTGACTATAAAAATTCATATGCAACGTACGTGTTAACTTAACGGAATTTGTTGAAAACCTCTTTAACTTTTCTACAATTTCATTGTAATGAAGCCCCATCCATCCTTAATCGATATCTAACCAAGCCTTGAACGAAAAATGTCAAAAAAAAAAAAACCTTCCTTCAAAGTCATACGCAACGTACGTGTTAACTTAACGGAATTTTGGATGTAAATCGTCAAAAAGCCCTTACTTGAGCAAAAAAAGTTAATTCAGACCCTAATTCGCTAAATATAAAAAGTCAGGCGCCGTTTGGGGACCTTATATGAGATGTTAGGCTCTAATTTGTAATTTTTTTTTGAAAGTTTGGTACCAGACAAGGAAATTTCCATCATATTGATCAACCGCCATGTGAGTTTCACCCATGGAAGCATTACAAACTTGGCTTGAAAAGGATTCTCCACACCTCCCCATGGGGAAGTCGAACCCTGTACCTCCACAATGGAAGCACTTTCGCGCTATGTGCGGTACCATTAGACCAGAAGGTCTTCGGTGGTGCTCTAATTTGTAATTAACCCTATAAAAATTTCACCACATTTTGAAAGAAAAAAAACCATTTTTCCTCAATTTTCACTATTTTAGACTGTCATTGATAATTTTGGGAATTTGTTAATCCCTAATTTGCTCAAAATATAGAAATATTTTAGCTAAGATATTAGGTTCAGTGTCAACATAATGTCCGTTACTCATCAAACAAAACAACAGGTGTCTAATGTCTCTATCTGTTTGTGTGGACTAGGGGAGGGGAGGGAGCAAATGATTTTATGACAATAACATAGTTGCGGTTGTTGGGGAAACAAAACCCTCTTTTTCCCATTTCAAATCACTTCGCAATATTTAACTAATTAATCCCCCACTTTTAGACGTTAATTTGTGATGTAAGCATGCATGCTCCCCTAACTGTTTGACAAATCTCTCTTTTTATAATTATACTAGGAAACTCTTAGACCCGGAACTGCTCCACCTAATTTGCTATACCTCTCTCCACCCAATGGCTAAGATGAAGGCCACATACACACACAAATCAGGGGGCCGGTCAAGATAGCTCCCACTTTTGTGGGTCCCACCAAATTTGGCTCTATCTGAACCGTTGGGTGTAGGAAAAATGAGGTGGCATTGATCTCCACCATTGGGTGGAGCTAACTCCTTGGTGGAGCAGTTCGAAATCCGAAACTCTTGTTCTCTCTACTGAATTACTCCCTTTATGAGAAAACAAAATTTGCCAAACGAATCTTACTTAATTTAAAGTCAACTTGTTTAGCTATTTGTTTCTTAATATTAAATTACACTGAATTAAAATTTATTGCTTCCTCAATCCTAAAATAATATTTATTTCTTCTTTTTTCTTGTATCGAAAAGTTAGTTGTTGTTTTTTTAAGTTAAAAAATAAAAATCGCTGAATTTTTAAAATTTACATCACTCCAAAATATTAAAATAGTCAAATGAGACTATCAATGCATAGTCTTAATTTTGTACCAAGGGAGTGTAGTTTATTTTACTTGGTTAAGTATTTGTATTTTATTTGATCAAAAAAAAAGTATTTGTATTTTATAAGAAATTTATTTACTAGTTACTTACACATTATTTATTTTATAATAAAATTGTTTACAATTATTTTAGAGGTGGTCTCCCATGAGAACAAGGGGATCCGTCTCATGCATGAGACGGGTCGCCCCATGACCCATGGGCCGAACCCGCCACGTGGCAACCCACCATTGACCGAAAAAAAAAAATTGGTTTTTTTTTTAGTTTTTATATATTTTTTCCGGCTTTTTAGTGGTTTAGCAAAAAATAATAGTTACCATCACTTAAAGTAACATTGTTCATAAGTAAACTTAATACTTGTTTTAAAAAAACAAAAGCTCATTTTTACCCATTTGAAAAGTAATAACTTATGTATATGAATGTAATAGTAAGTTTATACAAGTAAATGTAACACTTTGATTGACGAAATTGTAACAGATTTCTATAGATAATGTAATACTTTTACATGTATCATGATAAATTTGACCCCATTGTAACTTATTGTTTGAAAACATATAGATATCTATACAATGTATTACAATTATGTACAAATACTATTACATATAAATAACACGTTTGTTACATTTTAGTTATATTAAGTATTACTTTTGGCAAACGAAGAAAACATAGGGATAACACTATTACTTTAAGAGATGGTAACTATTACTTTAAGAGATGGTAACTATTACTTTTCACAAACCGAAAAAAAAAAACCAAAAATAAAAATATAAAAATTTTAAAAAAAATAATATTTTTTTTTTTTTTTTTGGCCAATGAGGGGCTGCCACGTGCAGGGTCCCCCCATGGGTCCTGGAGCAGGGTTGTGGGTCGGGTAATGGGTCAAAAAAATGACCTGTCTCACCCATGAGACGGGTTGGAGTGTGCTCACACAAGTTTTTGTCATTATTTTATAGCATTACTTTTCTCTTTTTCCTAAGTAACTGACACTGTAAGGTGTATACCCGGAGACCAGATCTCCTGTACCACTCCGTGTGCCACAAGTGATCCAGCCGTTAATATGTTTGAATAATATTAATAAAATGTTAATCTTAAAAACTGTGAGCCGTTGGATCATTTGTGGCACAGAGAATGGCACACAAAGTGGTACAGGAAATCTAGACTCGTATACCCGGCAGTCAAAGTCAAGGATATACTTCAAGTTCAAGGTATGGCAATCTTACCGAAAGTTGCATCCTTTTCTCTATTCTTGTTTCATTTTTATCAAACAAATAATTTTCCCCTTTTTTTCATCTAAAACTCCAAATATGTTCATGTTTGTCTTGTCAAGTGTAAAACGTCATCAAGCCATGAATAAATAAGTGATTTTCCATGCTTTTGTGTCACTAACATGTAAATCTATGCACACGCAAAGTTTCATGCCCATAGCACTCTATTTGGTTGAGTTTTGATACTTGTTTACATGATAATATGACTGTCTAGCAAAATCTCCAGTTTTGACCACTCTATATTTTCACCTCCATTTCTCATGTAAAACGTGGTTTTTGGTCTTAGCCCATAAAAGTGTTTTTGTTCTACACAGAATGAGTAAAATGAGAATGTAAATATAATATTTTTATCATGAGTATAAGTAGCTCTTTCCATTTTTTGTTTCAACTCTTTGCTCTCAGATTGATGTATTTACTATTCGGGTACTGTTTGGTTGATGTGGTATTTAATACTTCCTCCGCTTTTAAATAAACTAGTCTAACACTCGTGCGTTAAACGCACGGCCAATTTTTTTTTGATAAATGACAAAAAATAAAATAATATAATCATTATAACTGTCTCATTTTATTTGCATAACTATAACAAAAAATTGTTTTTCTTGAAAAAAAAAGTATCTTATAGCTTTAAAAAAAAAAAAAAAAAGAAACCATTTGTTTATTGTTTTAGCTATAAATAAATAGTTTATTACCCAAAAAAATTTAACCTAAATTTAAATATAAATTATTATTTTAGTTTTTGAAACTACTTTCCCATGATTTTATTTATCTTGTGTTAGGCGTTCTCACATGTGAGACGGTTCTCGTTGAGAGAGTAATTGGTTTGCCTCCTATTTACACATATTTTTTTAATAAAAAAATATGTGTAAATAGTAGAAACCAATGTAAATGTATCAATTAATTTGTCTATTGAATTATTAATACTGGTATTCATTATGCTGGGACTTATTAAGGACAAAGAAAAATTGAGAAAGAGATCTTTTTGGGATTTGTAATAATTGTATTTTTGACAATTAAAATTGGAGCAAATGTATCTGACCAAAATATAGTTTAGGTTAGAGTTTTGAAGGGAAACTGAAATAGAAAGGGGCTCTAATGACTTGAGCCCGTATATATATATATATATATATATATATATATATATATATATATATATATATATATATATATATATATATATATATATATATATATATATATATATAGATGTCTAAATTTCAGTTTAAGAGATATTCTAAAAATTCAACGTTTTGTACAATTTAATGACAAAAATTCATAAATATTTTTGTAATCCTCTTTTCAAACATTTAGTTTTGGAAGTTTAAAAATACTAGTAAAAAAATTGGTAAATAAACTTTTAGAGACAAAGTTTTTTCTAAAAAAAAAGCCATTCATTTTAAAACAAAAAATTCTTGAGAATGGATATTTATTTAGGAATAGTGGGAATACCATTTAAGTGTTGTTTATATGTATATATATATATATATATATATATATATATATACAGAACATATCCTATACGCATCAAGTGCGTACGGACTAGGTGAAAAGAAACGCCGTTGTACTCTCTCTCTCTCTCTATCAAATACACCGTCCTCCCCTGCGTACGCTGTGTTCCTTCCTTTCTTCATCTTCTTTGTTTCTCATTAACAGCCAAGGGAAGCTAGAATCCGAATTGGGATTCTTCCTCTGCACTAGTTTCTCCATTTTATACTAATCAATAGTGGGTATTGAAACAATTTGCAATTCAGTTTGGCACTCCCTCCGGTCATCTATTTGTAGAGCTTTCGAATTGGGATTTCTTGTACATATCGTTAAGTTTTCAAATTCAATCAATTCTCGAATTCAGTTTGTAATTATAATATTCAAACGAACAAAAAAATTAGTCTATAAATTTTGGGCGAGTTTCATAGTCTTCGTCAAATTGAAGAAGAATAGATTATGTCTGCTTGGATGTTTCCTTCGAATGCAATGACGAATTCACCAGTCAACAATTAATGGAGGATTTCCTTGAGACTAGCAGCTGCGTCCTCTCCAATTCCACACAAAATTCGATCGGCTTGCACTGTTTGATTTAATATGTCTGTTCTTCTTTGCTCTATATGATCATTAAGGGATGCTTATATGATTGAGAGTGGAGGAGAAAGAAGAGAAAGGGAGGAAACGAAGAGATCGTAGATAAGGGGGAGAAAACTAGCGTTTTCGTTTATCACAGAAATAAAGAAGGAAGTTAGTGCGGTGTATGAGGAGACAAAAGCGGCGTTTCTTTTTTTCCAAAGTGCGTACGCATATAGTGCGTACCTGATCGGCTCTCTCTCTCTCTCTCTCTCTATATATATATATATATATATATATATATATATATATAGATGTCTAAATTTCAGTTTAAGAGATATTCTAAAAATTCAACGTTTTGTACAATTTAATGACAAAAATTCATAAATATTTTTGTAATCCTCTTTTCAAACATTTAGTTTTGGAAGTTTAAAAATACTAGTAAAAAAATTGGTAAATAAACTTTTAGAGACAAAGTTTTTTCTAAAAAAAAGCCATTCATTTTAAAACAAAAAATTCTTGAGAATGGATATTTATTTAGGAATAGTGGGAATACCATTTAAGTGTTGTTTGGTTGATGTGTTGTGACGAACTCGATGACAGTTCAGCAACAAAAAACACTTTGAGGATATTTTATAAAACGTTGGCACGTACTCCCTCCGTTTAGGATTTTTGGATTGGACACTGAGATTAAGGAAAAAGTGTTAGTGGAGTAGGTGTTGTGAGTATGAAAAGTGAAGTAGGAGAGAGAAAATGGGTAGAAAATAATGAGTGAAAAGTTGTTGTGAGTGTGAATGTGTGTCTCATTAAATAAAACACTTCCATTTTTTTGTTGTCCTAATTCGAATGGGACACTCAAAATGAAAATTTGTGCTAATTCAAGTGGGACAGGGAGTTTTTTTTTTTTTTTTTTGTTGAAAGCAAAAAAAAAAAAAAAAAAAAAAGAAAAGTTGAGGTTGATTTTCATAGCATAATATAAGTGTTGGGAGGACTACAAGAATGAACAAAATTACAGAATACTCCCTCCGTCCCACCTCACTTGAGACCTTTGTCTTGGGCACAAGAACTAAGAAAAAGTATGAGAGAGAATAAATGTTGTGAGTGTAAAAGATAAAATAAGAGAGAATGAGTGAGAGGAATAGTGATTTGATTGGTATTGTGAGTGTAAAAACATTCCATTTTGGGGAGTCTCAAGTGAGGTGGGACAGACCAAAATAGAAATAAGTATCAATTGAGGTGGGACGGAGGGAGTATATAATAGATAAATAAAACTGGAAATTAAAATAATAAACAGAAAGTAGACTGTAGTTGTTTTGTGTCGAGCCGTGTGTTGAACACACTGTCCTAAAACTTATTCGCCCCCCACCGTTAGAGCTTGAGGTTGTAGTCGAACGCTAGTCTCCCATGATAACTCCCACGAACCGGATGATTCCCAAGCCTATGAGACTCCGGCGAATTGAACTTGTGCCTGGACAGTATCACCACCAATGCAATGCAAGAGGCCAAAGGAAGAATGAACAAAATGCAACGAGACTGTGGATATTGCTGGAAACTGTGTTTTGCTTCTTGTTGTTTTCTGTGTTCTTCAACTGGCTTGCTGCTCTATTTATAGTAGTCCAAGAACTGTTCCATATTCGAAAATTAATTAAAAGAATAAGCCTAATCCTTTATTAATTTCTGAGATAAAATAAGGCAAGGCTCTTCACTTGGCACTCTAGTTCAGATAGAATTAAACTGATTTTGAGCAAAAAAAAATTGACTGTTAAAATAAAAAAATAATTGCAAAAGGTGAGTTAGTCCGGACAAGCCAAAATGGAGCTACATTCGCGTCTGCAGACATGAGGTCGATGGTCCCAAACCAATTTGGGTCCATGATTTGCACCCTCCTGCGTGCAAGAGATAGCCTCTCTGCCATACAAACTTGCACACTACTAAAGTGCCCAAGCCTTTATATTAGCTCATTTTCACATTTTATTTCCATGTGGGATAAACTCATTTTTCTCATATCAACCCATCAACTTTAAGCCTTATTATCTTATTCATCAAAACTCCATATTGGACAAATAAATACATTATATCAATGTTCTCATGGAGTAGAACACAAACTCACAAACAATTTTGTCATTCGACAAAGTATTTATCACGGAAATAATTCATATTTCCTTCAAAAAATACACAATTTTTCCTACAAGAATTTCAAGCATTGAAGAAATTTCATTGGTCAAACAAAATACTTCGAAGTTTGAAATTTAAAATGATAAATATTAGGGTTAATTGTAATTTGGCTCCTGACTTTTTCCAAAATTTGCAATGTTGATACTGTCTTTTCAATTTCGCCAATTGGTATACTCACTTTGTCATTTTGTTCCAATCCAACTACAAAAGTAACTGGATGTTAGTTTTTTAACAGATTATATATCATATGACTAGCACATACGATTTAAGGTGTTTGTGAAGCTATACATATCCGATTAGTATGTTTCTTTTTCTAAACAGAAGCTAATATTTAAATCGACAACATATATTATTTGATAATTTTTTTGGTGAACTGATTATTTTATATTAATTTGTAATTTAAATTAATGAAAATATTAAAAATATAGACGACATGGGAAAAATCTGAAAAAAAAATACTACTTTCCACCATGATATACCTTCCTTCCTAACGTTTGCTTTCCTCTACCCATCCACCATGTTCCCGCATCACCCCTTCCACATACACTCTTCCCCCGATTCATAATTTTGTTCCTCTCCCTTTTTCTTCAATCAAATATTTTTATAAACTGATAATCTACATATAATATTTACTTTATATGAAACTGTTGGGTGTGCTTATCACTTAACCCTCCTATTTTATGTTAGAATTGATTGATACCATCACCTATGAGTATTTTTGTGGACTTTAGGACCTTGTGTAAGAAGTTTATAAACTTCAATTTTAGCCAAGTCCATTCTATAGTATAGGCTTAGATTATAGGACTTGAAGCTATGAAGGATCAAAGATTTTCTAAGTAAGATTCATTTCACTGCGCAGGATGTTCTCTGCACAGGTGACCACTACGCATAGATCTCTTTCGCAGCTTTTGACCCTGCTCAGTTTTCAAGATCTTATTCCCCAACTCTGAAGAGATCTTCCTTTGGTATGACTAAGCATGGTGCGCATGCTCCCCATGCGCAGCATCCGTGCGCACCGGCAATGCGCATGCCTTTGTGCGTGCACGCTCAACCTTGGTCAAAGTTCTTATCTCCTGATCTCATATTCTAGAAGCTTGGAAAGCGTCAAGACAAGCTACGCTTTTTGGATTGAGTCAAAGTGCTGAGGTGTGCACAAACGACAAAATAAGCACACTCAGCAACACCATTAGTGGAGACACGCTTCAACGGTCATATTTTAAAAAGAAGACAGCTGTCAACCTTCTAGAAGAAGCCTTTGAATTTAGTCTTCATGCTCAGTCTCCAATGGCTCAAAGATACCTGCGCACCAATCATATTGTGCTAGGTCATCAACCTTGATCAGAGCTCCAACGGCTATAAAAGGACATCTGCGCACCAATCATATAGTGCCAGCTCATCGTCCTTGCTCAGAGCATCAACGGCTAGTTTTGGATCTCAGCTATAAATAGCATGCTCATCCTCATTTTCCAAGTGGCTTGGGAACGGGGCTGGAGTGCTTGTTCAGCCAGAGCTAGAGTTTCATGCTTCATTAGAGAAACCTTGAAAGATCTGAAGACTGTTGCTCAATATTTCCAGATTCATTAGAACAACCTTCAAGATCTTCAAACCTTCAAACTCCTGCTCAAATCCCAAAAGCCCTATATCACCAGAATTCTTGGTGCTCTTCATCTCTCATATTCATAAAGCCCAGAATTTCTGTCACACACACACACCTCTTGAAGCTTTGATCATTCTGATCTAACTTCTTGAGATACACCGGTTTAGTCTAGGATTTGTTCTTCATAGATAATAGATCTTGAGTTAGTATTGAGCTCAAAAGTTGTAATTTGTAATACTCACTCATATTATAAGATCTCCATTAGAAATCCAAGACTAACCATCTTGGTAGAGGGCGTAGATCTTTCCTTGATCGAACCTCTCCAAATAGCTTATCCATCATTCTTATTGCTTATTTCATGCTTAACTTTTTATGTATTACTGCTTTGTTTGATCTTTCAGATTGCTACACTTTACTGCCGTAATTGTTATTGCTCATTTGCCCTAGCACAATTTTATCCAACTCTTTAGCCAAAACTTAGCGCGTGAGTTTTTCATTTCTGCGTAGCTTTCCCTGCGCAGTAGGTGTTTATCTCTACGCAGTATACCCTGCGCAGAGCTGCTTTAAATCTTCCGCTGTGCATTTCACACTCTTGCTGCGCGCTATACTTGGCCAAAATAAGAGCTATGCGCATAAGCCATTAATTTTCAAAAGGGTTTGAAAAGAATTTAAAAACGCTATTCACCCCCTCCCCCTCTAGCATTTTTCACACCCTTGTTGCCCCTTTGGGACCAACAAGTGGTATCAGAGCAAACACCTTCATAAAACTTGTATCTGTTTTTCAAGCTTAACAGCTTGGGTGCCGATTCAATATGGCTTCAAAATCTTGGGCAATGGCTAACTATTCACATGTTCCTGCGCCTGCTCAAACCTCAGATCAAATTCAGAAAGTTCTCCAAACCTGGTGGATCCTAATGCAAACCTCCTGTTCTCTCTCAATAGTGACTCAAAGAAAGATGACTTGGTCTGCCACAACTGCAGAATGCCAGGACATTTCGTTTCAAAATGCCCTACTCCAAAATTTGAGTACATGAGGAAAAGCAACCCTGCACACAAAGACATACTGAATGGTTGCTGAAGAAAACAGTGATGCTAACTCTGAGGATGGACTGCTCTGCTTAGTGGCAAATGCTGACAATGATTCAGAAGCTGTTTCCGAAATGGAACCTGAGCATGCGCCAAGGACAATCTAGAAAGGTCCCAACTTCACTCAACTAGTGGAAATGGGACACCTTCACCAAGCAGACAGAATGACAACTACCTATTTGCCATAGCAAACCTGACAAAGTTGCGTCATCACTAACTCCGCAGCCGCGCAAGGAATCTCTTAAAGTGACTGCTGAACTTAAATGATAATGATAACTCTGCTGTAGAAGCGCAAGTCAATGTTCCAGCAAGCAGAAAAGGTCTCCTGCTTTACTGCGCACTCTCAAGCGCATATTTGGTATCGACAGTAGATTCTAGACACGACTGGAGATGTCAACGCTCTTGAAGATATGCGTGAAAGAAGAGGTCCCTCAGTAACATATGGTGACAACAACAAAGGGCACATAATTGGATATGGACTAATCAGAATAGATAGTCTCAAGCACAACCTGCTCTCCATATCTATTCTGCGATAAAAGCCTAGAATGCCAATCACTTTAACGCATTGTTATATCAAAGATGTCACATCTGGACTAACTTTGCTCACAGGGACTCGTAAGACCAATGTTTCCATTATTGATCTTAATGCTATAGATTCTATCACTAATCTCTGTTTTGTAGCAAAGAAAGTGAAAGCAGCCTAAGCAGTCTTTCTTCAGCAAGATTGCATCCTCAACTTCATAATGCTTACAACTGCTTCACATGGATCTGTTTGGACCGGTCACCACCGCGAGCATTGAAGGAAACAAATATACATTAGTTATGGTGGATGACTATCGTGAGTGTTAGATACACATGGGTCGAAATGATGATATCCAAAGACGACTGCTATGATATCTCGACTGCTCTCTTTCGAAAGCTCCAAACTCAAAAAGAAGACATCGTAAGCGTTAGATCAGACAATGGAACTAAGTTCAAAGAATAACGATGTTGCTCAATATTGTGATGACCATGGGATTGATCACAATATCTCTGCTGCTGGAGTTCCTCAACAAAATGGCGTTGTGGAAAGAATTGTACGTTGATTGAGGCTGGGAAGACAATGATAGCAGAATCAAAGCTTCCAAAGTATTTCTGGGGAGAAGCTGTCAATGCTGCATGCTTTACTCAGAATAGATCCCTCATCAACAAAGCCTACAATAAAACTCTATATGAGTTATGGAAAGGAAGAGCGCCCAACATTGCTTTCTTCAAGATTTTTGGCTGCAAATGCTATATCCTCTACAATGGCAAAGATCATAGAGGTAAATTCGACGCCAAAGCAGATGAAGGTATTTTTGTTGGGTATGCCAAACATTCAAAAGCTTTTCGTGTTTTTAATAGAACTACTCTAGTAATTGTAAAATCTGTACATGTTACTTTTGATGAATATTCTCTCCTTGAGCCACATTTGTCTCCAAATAATTCTGATAATTCTGCTAAGAATGATGAGACAGGTACACAGCCTCAAACTGTACCTGCGCAGAATGCTAACCAAGATAATCAGTCAGAATCAAGTCCATCTCATGCGCCAACTCCGGATGCTGCGCTAGAAGTGACGACTCCTGATGCGCAGATACCCCCTCCTGCGCATGATGTTTCTCCGCTTCAGCAAATCACCTTTGATGATCTTGATGCTGGAGCTAATGAAGTACCCATTGAAGATCTTCGTATTCCTACTACTCAACCCAACTTACCCCCTGAGGTTCGTGAAGTTAGAAATCACCCAACTTCAAACATCATTGGTGATCTCAATGTAGGGGTTCGTACTAGGAGAGCATCAAACTTTGATGATGAGTATCACTCCTTTATCTCTCAAATCGAACCAAAGAAGATTGATGAAGCGCTCCAAGATTCAAGCTGGGATACTGCTATACAAGAAGAGCTTAACCAATTTGAACGCTGCAAGGTTTGGACCTTAGTACCCAGACCTCATGACCAAGGAGTTATTGGTACAAAATGGGTATTCAGAAACAAGATGGATGAGAATGGAAGTATCACAAGAAAAAAAGCAACGCTGGTTGCGCAAGGCTATAGGCAAGAAGAAGGAATCGACTACAATGAAACATTTGCGCCTGTAGCAAGACTAGAAGCTATCAGAATTTTCTTAGCGGCCAAAATACGCTTACCCCCCCCCCCCCAATGTATACACCAAATCCCACTTTGCACCCCGGCGCGAATTTTGTCCCAAAGTCATACCCAATGTTTAAATAATCCCACTTTGCACCCCAGCTCCTAACGAAAGTTAGAAATTTAACAGAATATTTAACGAATGGACTAGTTTCTAATGATTATTACTTTTTAAGGGTCAAAATGAAAAGTTTTAAATATAAAGTAATAAAAATTTATTTCTTTTTTCCAAATAATTAACATTATCTTAAATTTGCTATAATTAATATTTCTTGAAAATAATACTAATTTTTAAGCAAAAATATTTTTTAAAAAGCAATATATTTTTTTAAATAAAAATTCAGTACGCTTTTTTTATTTTCTTAAATAAAATTATTTTAAAAATGAAGACTTTTTATATTTTTAAAAATATAAAATAAAACTTTTAAATCGTAATATTTTTAAGATTTTTTTGTTTTAAAAAATAAAACATTATAATCCCTCTGTCCCTAAATGACTGTCTATTTTCAAGAAATCTTCGTCCAAAATGAGTGTCTTTTTTTATCATAACTTTGTCCCTAAATATTTTTAAAAAAAAAAAAATCACCGGTCTCTTTATACGTGCAAAGCTAAATGTTTGGAAAAAAAATCGTACTAAATTTTTATTTTAAAAAATATATATTATTTTTTAAAAATATTTTTGCTTAAAAATTAGTATTATTTTCAAGAAGTATTAATTATAGAAAATTTAAGATAATGTTAATTATTTGGAATAAATAAATAAATTTTTAGTACTTTATATTTAAAACTTTTCATTTTGACCCTTAAAAGTAATAATCATTACAAACTAGTCCATTCGTTAGATATTCAGTTAAATTTCTAACTTTCGTTAGGAGCTGGGGTGCAAAGTGGGATTATTTAAACATTGGGTATGACTTTGGGACAAAATTCGCGCCGGGGTGCAAAGTGGGATTCAGTGTATACTTTGGGGGGGTAAACGTATTTTGGCCTTTCTTAGCTTATGCCTCTCACAAGAAATTCAAGCTTTATCAAGTGGATGTGAAGAGCGCATTTCTCAACGGAGAACTCCAAGAGACGGTCTACGTAGCTCAACCTCCTGGATTTGAAGATAGCAGATTTCCAAATCACGTCTTCAAGCTTCAGAAAGCTTTGTATGGACTTAAGCAAGCTCCAAGAGCATGGTACGATACTCTATCAAAATTCCTACTAGAGAAAGGCTTCAAGCGTGGTAAAATTGATACAACTCTTTTTATTGCTAAGTATAATGATCACTCTTTACTTGTTTAAATTTATGTCGATGATATTATATTTGGTTCTACTAATGAGTTACTTTGTAAGCGCTTTGAGAAGCTCATGAAGAGCAAGTTTGAAATGAGCATGATGGGAGAAATCACATTTTTCCTTGGGCTTCAAATCAAACAAGTAAATGATGGCATCTTCATAAATTAAGCTAAGTACACAAGGGACTTAATCAGGAAATTTGGTCTTGAGAATGCTAAAGCATACGACACTCCAATGGCCACGGGCAATAAGCTTGATAAAGACTTAAAAGGTAAGAAAGTTGATCAAACTTTATATCGAGGTATGATTGGCTCTCTCTATCTTACTGCTAGTAGGCCAGATATCATGTTTAGTGTTTGTGTATGTGCGCGCTATCAAGCGGACCCTAGAGAAGCGCACTTAACTGTTATTAAACGCATTATTCGTTATCTTTCTGGAACTGTTAACCTTGGACTTTGGTACACCAAAGATTCGAATTTCGATTTGCTAGGTTATTCAGATGCAGACTACGCAGCATACATGTTGGATATGCTTATTATAAACCACTCCTATTACCTAGATTTGATTGATCCCATAACCTTACTTTACTCTTTGTGGACTTTAGGATATATTGTAAGAAGTACTTGTACTTCATTTAGAATAGTCCACTTTATAGTTGAATAGGCTTAGCAGATTAGGACTCAATTTTTTCTAAGTCTGGAAAAATGAGGTAGGTCCTTTGCCTACCGCATGAAGACGCCTACCGCAGAACCAATGCTTGCCGCATATCCCAAGGTTACCTCATGCAATCCATCTTGCCGCATGGTTCCATCCTACCGCAAGTTAACTCTACCGCATGGAACCATGGTTGAAGAAACTCAAGTTTGTTCAAACTTAACCATGGTCACACGTGTGTCCTTACCTTGGTTAGTTTAGAACGTTGCAAATTCAAATTTCAAATTTGAATACAACTGTCATTTTAGTACAGTTGGACCACCATGACTCTGCAACAAAAGGACAACTCAGACTGAGCTCCAATTAGAAATCAACAGCTCATTGTCCTCCAAACTTGCCCTCCAAGAATTCAAACGGCTAGTTTCTCCTTCAAGGCTATAAATAGACCTTGAATTCTTCATTGAAGACAAGCTGAGATTCCAAGAGAGAAATTGCTGTTGAAATTCTTGGTGATTGAAGATCATACTCAAGATTTCCAGAATCCTTTGAATCTTCAAGCACTCAACCTTCACGTCTTCAACAAATCTCCAGCAACCTTCAAGATCAAATCTCAAGCCTCTCAACACAAGATTCATTAGGCTCTAAAATCATATAGATTTCAAAGAGCTCTTGATTCTTACACACACTCACCCCGATTGATCAATCACATAGATTGAATCATTAGGGATACACTGGTCTAAGTCTAGGATTGTTCTTCATAGAAAATAGGAGTTAATTCAGTTCTTCATCTTTGTAATCTGTACTCAAGAGAATTAATACATCCTCCATTCAAAATCCAAGACTGACCATCTTGGTAAAGGACGTAGATCTTTTAACAGATCGAACCTTTCCAAATCATTGTGTCATTTACTTGCTGCACTTTACCTTTCTGCAAATTTACTTTAAGTCTTGTTCATCTTGTTCATATTGTTCTTCACTTGTTCATATTAATCTTGTTTGTCTTTTAGTGTTTAATTTTTCAGATTTAAGAACAATTGTGAATTGTGTTTGTTTGTCTACCTCATTGCCTTAGCTAAATTCTGACTAACTTATCATTTGCCTAAAACCTCTGAGACACAAGTTTTCAATCTCTCAACCTACCTCACCCCTATCTACCGCAGATCTGCCTATCGCAAACTCACCTACCGCATTATCTGCCTACCGCATTATACTTGTCTAAAATCAACTCAACTTGTTTTTAACGAAAACTTCCGCTGTGCATTTTATACTTGACCGCGAAGTTTTTATCTACCGCAAAATTCAAGTGTAAGCATAAAGGTTGAATTTTGAAAAAGGGTTGAAATTTTAAATAGGCTATTCACCCCCCCCCCCTCTAGCCTCTTTTCATACTCTTGTTGTGTCTCTGGGACCAACAAGTGGTATCAGAGCAAACACCTTTATAAAACTTCTGTTTTTCAAGCTTAACAGCTTGGGTGCCGATTCGAAATGGCAAGTCAGAAAACTATGGCAACGGTTAACTTCACTCACGTTCCAGCGTTCGACGAAGATAATTTTGACGTATGGAAGCACAGCATTCTAACTCAGTTCTACTCCATGGACGAGCAACTTGGTGATTGTCTTACCATTGGACCATACTTCCCAATGAAAGCTAATCCGGATCCAGAAACCAATGGTGCAAATCCGACTATCAAAAAACCAAAAGCTGAATGGACCGATGAAGAGAAAAGACTGGTTGGAATGGATGTGAAAGCAAAAAGTATACTTCTAAGCACCTTGAGTACGTCACAGCGTCGACAGATCATGGAATGTTCTACTGCAAAAGAACTTTGGGATGCAATTGAAGATTACATCGAAGGAGATCAAGCTTGAAAGGAAAGCAAAAAGTTTGCAATTCAAAGAAGATTCAACAACTTTGCTAAGATCCCCGGTGAATCACTTAGAGCCACTTACGATCGTTATTGTGAGATCGTGAGTACTTATACAGCACTCGGAAAGAAGCTTACCAAGAAAGAAATTAATGTTAATTTTCTTGCCGCTCTTGGTTCACAATATCTACACAAAGGAAACACTCTTGAAGATACCAAGCTACTAGATGACATGTCTCTTAGAAGCCTCTATGCCAACCTCAAGGTCTTTGATATCAAGCTTAACAACATTGCTGAAATGGAAGGAAAAACAAAGAGCTTATCGTTGGTTGCTCAAAAGGAAGAAGTGATCGAGGAAGAAGATCCAAAAATCTCCACATCAGATTTACTTGATATGGATGATGATGATTTTGCTATGTTCGTGAAAAGATTCCAAAAGTTCAGAAAGACAGCAAGACCCGGATCAACAAGCAAAGCTCCAACAAGGTTTTCAAGGAGCAGCCCTTCAAAGAAGAAAGAGAACTTCAACTTCTCCAAGAAGAAAGAGGATCTCGTATGTTTTAATTGCAGGAAACCCGGTCATTTCGCATCAGAATGCCCAATTCCCAAGTATGAGTATATGAAGAAGAAAAGCAACTTCAATCCAAGATACTCAAAGCAAAAGGGGATGGTTGCTGAAGAGGACTCTACCACAAAAGAGTTAGCTACATGGATAGAGTCAGACTCTGATGAAAGTGATGAGGATTCTGAAGAAGGTCACATTTGTTTGGTCGTTCAGTCCGATGATGAGGATGATAATAAAAGTCGTCGCTCACCAAATGCAAAACCTAAACGGATAAGTTATACGGCCGATGAACTTGCTGAAAAAGGATTCCTAACTCCGGTTCAAAAAAATGGTGATCTTCTATTTTCAAGATGTGATGTTAGTGCAGCAAAGAAGGCTCTACTAAACCCCAAAGTGAAGGAAGTTCTGTCTACCACACCTCAAGTCAAGTTTGACATTTCCCCCGATGAACAAGAAAAGATGTTTGCAAAAGCTGAACAAGTAATTAGTAAGTTTTCTGGCATGAAGGAAGCTTTAGCACTTTCAACTGAAGAAATTTCCCAACTTAAGACGGAGAAATCTCTACTAAGATCTGAACTCACCCTCCTTAAGGAGCAGATCAAGAGCATGACTCCTCTTACTGATCGAAACCGTTTCTTAGAAGAACAAAATGCTATATTTAAAGTTAAAAATGATGAATTGGTCGCTGAGATAAATGACTTGAAAAAGATCACTAATGAGTGGACCAATTCTCGTGTCACTATGGAACAAATCTTAGAATCCCAAAAGCCTAGTGGTGATAAGGAAGGCTTAGGATTTCAAACTAATGACAACTTTAAATGTGCATCTTGTTGTGAAAGAGATGAGAAATTTACCCAGCAAACTTTGGAAGGGTCGAAGGCTAAACATCATGTTTCAAAGGGTGTAGGACAAGAACCAAAGAAGAAACTAGAGTTCAACTATGTCTACCCTAAGAAACAAACTGGCAAGGCAAAGATGAAAGGTATTGCCATGGATGAACCTACCGCAGAGGCTTCCTCTAGCAAGGTAGATGGCGCCCCCTACCGCATTATCCTGCCGCGAGGTCAATCGACCGCACCAAGGAAGATGGCGACCGCAAGGAAACCATCGACCGCAAGTGGCGGCAAGGCAGCAAAGTTCAAAAGGATGAATTTTGTTAAGGAGACCTCATCCATACCAGTAAATGATGTTGTGCTCAAGACTTCAACGAAGTTTGTTAAAACTCAGTCGGGTGGCTTCCACCATTGTTCCGTGTGTGATGGTTATGGTCATAAGGCTGCTGAATGTCTTTTGAGATTCACACCCAATCCCAGAAAGAGTAACCCTCCTTCTGTGAGGCAGGTGTGGGTCGTCAAAATTTGCTAACCCTTTGGACCCAAAAGAATAAAAAGGGGACCTTGTTCTTAAATGTTTATTTTATAGGTTCTCTGCTTAATGGCTGGACTCTCCAAGTTTAGATCAAGTTTATGGTATCTCGATAGTGGCTGTTCAAGGCACATGACCGGAGATATCAACTTATTGGAAGATGTCCGTGAAGAAAAAGGGCCATCAGTAACCTTCGGAGATAATAACAAAGGAAAGACTGTAGGATATGGAGTCATTCGTAAAGGAAAAATCACCATCCAAGAAGTCTCTCTAGTTATTGGACTACAACACAATCTACTCTCAATATCTCAGTTCTGCGACAAAGGATTGCAATGCCACTTTACTTCAAATTTCTGTCTCATCAAAGATGGCATATCCGGTGTCACTTTGATCAAATGGATTCGTAAGAAAAATGTTTATGTTGTTGATTTTAATTCATCTTGTATTTCTTCTAATCTCTGTTTTGTAGCAAAGAATGTTAGTAAAAATAGTTGGCTGTGGCATAAAAGACTAAGTCACTTAAACTTCAAGTATCTCTCCAAGATTGGTAGAGAAAATCTAGTTCGTGGTCTACCCAAAGTAGCTGATCACCACGATGAGAAGTGCACAGCATGTCAACTAGGCAAACAACCAAAAGCGTCTTTCTCCAGCAAGACGTCACCTTCAACTTCTAGATGTTTGCAACTACTTCATATGGACCTGTTTGGACCTGTTTCTTCCGCAAGTATTGGAGGAAATAGATATTCCTTAGTTGTGGTAGATGACTACTCAAGATATACGTGGGTCGATATGATGAGCTCCAAAGATGATTGTTATGACATTTTGACCGCACTCTTTAGACAGCTCCAAACACAAAAAGAAGATGACATCGTTAGTGTTCGATCCGACAACGGTACAGAATTCAAGAACAACGGTGTTGCTCAATACTGTGATGATCATGGTATTGACCACAACTTCTCTGCTGCTGGAGTTCCACAACAAAACGGTGTAGTGGAAAGAAAGAATAGAACGTTGATAGAGGCCAGAAAGACAATGATTGCTGAAGCAAAGCTACCTCAATACTTTTGGGCTGAAGCCGTCAACACAGCATGCTTCACTCAAAATAGATCCCTCATCAACAAGACCTAGAACAAAACTCCTTATGAACTTTGGAGAGGAAGAACCCCCAACATAGCATACTTCAAGATATTTGGATGCAAATGCTTTATACTCTACAACGGTAAACAACATCGAGGTAAATTTGCTCCTAAGGCCGATGAAGGTATATTTATTGGGTATGCTAAACACTCAAAAGCTTTTCGTGTATTTAATAAAACCACTCTTAAGATAGTTGAATCTGTCCATGTTACTTTTGATGAACATTCTCTTCTTGAGCCACATATGGCTCCAAATGTTGCTGATGATTTTGTTGAGATAAATGAGACAGGTACAACTCAACCTCAAAATCAATCAACACAAGGAAACCCATCTACCTCAACTGCACCTCCATCTACCTCACATGAAGCACCAGAAGCTACCTCATCTGCTGCTACCTCAAATGGAGTTGAAGTTGAGACACCCATAAATGTTGAAGAACCTATCCCTCAAATCACTTATGACTGGGATGACTCAAATAATGTACCACTAGAAGATTTACAACCACCATCAACTCAACCAGACATACCTCAAGAAGTTCGTGAGGTCAGAAATCACCCAATTCAGAATATCATTGGTGATTTGCATTCTGGAGTTCGAACAAGAAGATCAAACTATGATGCACTTACCGCATTCATATCTCAAGTTGAACCCAAGAAAGTTGATGAAGCACTCCAAGACTCAAGTTGGGTTGTTGCTATGCAAGAAGAGCTCAACCAATTTGAAAGATGCAAAGTTTGGACCCTAGTTCCAAGACCACAAGATCAAGGAGTGATTGGTACAAAGTGGGTGTTCCGAAACAAGATGGATGAGAATGGAAGCATCACAAGAAACAAAGCTAGGTTGGTTGCACAAGGATATAGACAAGAAGAAGGCATTGATTACGATGAAACATTTGCCCCCGTTGCAAGACTCTAAGCTATAAGGATATTCTTAGCTTATGCCTCTTACAAAAGATTCAAGCTATATCAAATGGATGTGAAGAGTGCATTTCTCAACGGAGAACTTCAAGAAACCGTCTTTGTTGCTCAACCGCCCGGATTTGAAGATCCCAAATTTCCAAATCATGTCTACAAACTCCGTAAAGCCTTGTATGGACTCAAACAAGCTCCACGAGCATGGTATGATACTCTATCTAAGTTTCTCCTTGAAAAGGGATTCAAGCGTGGTAAGATCGACACAACTTTATTCATTGCTAAATATAATGATCATACTTTACTTGTTCAAATATATGTAGATGATATTATTTTTGGCTCTACTAATGAATTGTTGTGTAAGCGTTTTGAGAAACTCATGAAAAGAAAATTTGAGATGAGCATGATGGGAGAATTAACATTCTTCCTTGGGCTACAAATCAAACAATGTGCTGAAGGCATCTTCCTCAATCAAGCAAAATATACAAAGGACCTTATCAAGAAATTTGGACTTGAAAATCCAAAGGCATACGACACTCCTATGGCTAGTGGTAACAAGCTAGATAAAGACTTAAAAGGTAAGAAGTTTGATCAAACCTTATATCGAGGTATGATTGGCTCTCTCCTATACTTAACTGCTAGTAGGCCAGATATCATGTTTAGTGTTTGCGTTTGTGCTCGTTATCAAGCTGATCCTCGAGAAGCACATCTTATTGCTGTTAAACGAATTATTCGATATCTATCTGGGACTATTAACCTTGGACTTTGGTACTCCAAAGATTCAACTTTTGATCTTATAGGTTACTCAGATGCAGATTATGCAGCATGTACCATTGACAGGAAAAGCACGAGTGGAACTTGTCATTTCCTTGGAAATCGACTAGTTTCATGGGCAAGCAAGAAACAAGCCTCAGTCTCTGTATCTACCACAGAAGCTGAATATATAGCTGCTGGAAGCTGCTGCTGCCAAGTGCTGTGGATGAAGCAACAATTGGTTGACTACGGAATCAAAGAAGAAAATTGTCCAATCTTTTGTGACAATACATCTACCATTGCTGTCTCCAACAACCCTGTCATGCATTCCAAGACCAAACACATTGATATCAAATACCATTTTCTCAAGGATCATGTTGAAAAAGGTAATATCCACCTAGAGTATGTGAGTACTGATGATCAAATTGCAGACATTCTCACTAAAGCTCTTGATTCCAAGAGATTTAGGTATCTAAGAGGAGAAATGGGTATGCTTGAACTTTAACTTGTCCATACAAATTTCTTGTACTAATGTTTGTCAAAAGTTCAAAATCAAGATAGGTACACGGCAGACATATCACGGTCAAGCAAATACCATTGATTTTTCAATTCCTCAAATTGACCGCACCTCCAGTTTGCCGCATCATTCAAATGTTGCCGCACACTTCACACTGCCGCATAAAATCTTGTTACCTCATTGTAATTCTTCATATCAAAAGCTAAACCAAGCAAGGTAAGACCTCAATCGACCGCACATGTCACGGTCGACCTCATAGTTACCGCACAAGGACCCCAGGTAAGTCATTATAACTTAGAGATATTTAGGATGTTTCTGTCATATCTACCTCAAGGGCATAAAGGTAACTTTCTATTTTCCCTCGTTTTTAATAAATTCAAATCTTTTAGGGCATTAAATTTTTGCATTTAATTTTTATTCCTTAAAAATATCTAAGCCATCATTGGCTAGTCTGATGTGACCCTCTGCAACCTTGCATTTAATGAAAACTAGACCCTAGGTCACATCCGCCCTTTTTGCAGAGTTAACCCCGTCCCATCATCCCATCATCTCTGACCTCTGCAAACCACCACCAAAACCGTTCCATTTCCCTCTTATACTCCACCACTCTCTGCATCTCTCACCTTTTTCAGAAACTTCAAAATCTCTCTCTCTAAACTTCTCTCTAGAACTGCCTTCCTCACTTTCATTTCTCAGTATAAATGACTTCTAAACACCCATCTAAGAAACTTCGAAATCTGTTGAATCAAGAGACGAACCTCCGACTCAATCCACTCCTCCCATCGTTGTTATGGTATGGATTTTCATTTTTTTAATTTGTCTTTCTCGTGTTCTGGGTAGATACCATGAAAACTCTTCATATTCCTTGAAATTTTTTTCAATTTGTTCCTCAATCTCTTAAAATAGTTATATGAAAATCTTGCATTAATTGTTTATTTTGTTTCTAGTCAGTATAACTCTTGATTACATAGGATTTTTCAATTTTGTTGAAGTTCAAATTCCTTCAAATGTTTTTTTTTCTACATTTTAGAGTTTTCCCCTTTCGATTTCTGGGTTTAATACTATTTGTTTCATGAAATTGATTTGATATAACTGATTAATCTACATTTCCAACTCTTTTCATGTCATTTTTCATGACTTTTGGTCATTTTCTGGGATTCTGGATATTGATGTTCATCGTAGTCATCTTAGTGTTCTTCGTGCTCTTAATGAATTCACTTTTTTTTTATCCATGTTACTCTCCATACTTTTGTAATCCGTGTTAATTTACTATTCATATTTTGATCTTATTTCGAACACCACATTTATGTTTGCGGTAGCTTTATCTCACCCTGCTTACCGCACTTCTATTATTGCCGTGCCTCACTTGACCGTGCCTCTCTTGCCGCACTTTTGTCAAGTGCCGCACGATCTACCTAAATGTCTAAACTATGATTTTTGTTGTTTCAGGATCTAAGTCACTTTATTCCAGGCATTGTCTTGGACCTTGAAGATCTTAAGAAGGATGCCATTGGCCGCAATATTCTAGGCAGGATGAACAAGTCTGGGATTCTCCCTCTCTTTACACTTGATCAAGACTTTCATCTACCAGCATTTGTTGACGAATTTTTCAACACGGCAGTTGAAATGGAAAGTACTGATGAACCTGAGTCTAACCCTAAGTTTATTCAAGCCTCCGTGATGGGTATCCAGATGGCTTTCGATGCACGAGATCTAGCCCATGCCGTGGGAATTAAGAAGAGCAAAGAAGCCTTTGATGAGATTTCACGGCAGGAAACTCTAAGTCTTGCTAAGAAATTGGCTGGCACTGCAGACATTCTCAAAATCCAACGAAAGGATGTTGGTGAAATTATGTACCACATAGGTCATCTGGTGGACCATGCTTTATTATGCAAGACATGCAATCATGCCAACTTCAATCATACTCAATGGATGATATCTGCTGCTATTTATCTTGGCAAACGACTCGACTGGGGCCAAATCATGTATGATATCTTACGAGTTAACATTCTCTCGTATAAGGATGCGGCTGATGAGGGCGAAACCAAGTATCGCACAAACAGTAGGTTGATTTCCTACTTGATGAGTCTCACGGTCAGAATCAAGGACATGTATGAGAAGAACAAGACTTACAAGGTTCCCATCCCTACCGCCAAAGATTTCTGTCGAAAGTCCATGAAAACCAACTTCCGTAGCAATTTTGGAGACGAAATGTACCGCTCCTATCTTTTAAGAGATCCCATTGAAGAATACATCCCTCCGAAGTACTCCAAACGAGGTCAAGCAAACCTTGGTGATCGCATGGTAAGTGATGTAGAGGCTGCCGAATTTGAACAAGACCACAAGAATGCTGCCGCCATGAAGGCACGCGCCAAGGGTAAAAATGTTGATCTACCCTCCCCTCCAACTTCAGTCAAAGGCAAAGAGAAAGTTGAGGAACCAGCCAGGAAGTCGAAACCTGTTTCCCAAGGCATCAAGATTGCATCTACCGTATCTGCCCGTCCTACTGCCGCACCTCAGCCTTCCAAATCTAAGGTAACTCCCACCGTACCTCCAATGTCTCCCTCTCCATCCCCTGAACCTCAACCAAAATCCAAAGTCTCAAAATCCCTCTATACCGCACCATCTAAATCTCCACCTCCATCTAAACCTTCCAAGTCTACCGCACCAAAGCAACCTGCCGTGTCTACTTCTTCCAAATCCAAACCCTCTGTATCTCTCAAACCTGCACCTAGTCAGGGGGAGAAGCTTGAAAAGAAGAGATCCCATTCTCCTAGCCCAGTCAAAGTCTCTAAAAAGGCAAAGATGGCTAAACAACCTTCCCCTGAAGTTATTTCACCAGTTCTCTCATCTGATGAGGATATAGTGATTGCTCCTCCAAAGATCTCTAAAAATTTTGCTCTGGATGTTCAAGAGGATGTTTTAGAACTGTCTGGATCTGAGAAGGATGATGAGGTTGCCGCAGAGAGTGCGGAATCTGAAAGTGCCTCTGAGAGTGAGAAAGATGAGATAGTTGTTGAGAAACCCATTGAAAAGGGTCTAGTGGATGAAAGCTCTGAAGAAGAGAATGGAAGCTCTGCCGCAAGTGACAAGTCTGCCGCAGAAAAAGGCATGGAGGTTGAAAATGTTGAAGATGATATTGCTATTGAAAAGATGGGTTCTTTTGTTGTTGTTGAAGATATTGGTGATGATGAGACAATGTCACCAAGAGATAATGTTTCTGAGCAACATGTTGAAGTTCCTCCTACCGCAGTTCCTGACCCTGCCGTGCCCACCCCTTTGACCGTTCAACCTGAGACTGCCACATCATCCACTGCTGAGCTCCTTGCCGCAGTTAAACTTTTGACTCAGATGCAGGCAGACACCCAGTCACAGGTTGAATCTCTAGTGTCTAGTATGGTGGCACTTCGAGAGGAGGTTATTGAATTAAAAACTGATCAAGCCGCTTTGAAGCGAGATGTTGCCGCACTTCCCTCCGAAATGATTGCGACCATTAAGGGGGAGAGTGTTGTGATAACAAAGGTTGTGAAGGACATCATCGGCAGAACAACTAGCACCTCTACCGCTCCTCCACCTCCTACCGCAGCTGATACTCCTTCCCTCACTCTTGCCGCGCTCAAAGATGCGCTCAGAAAACAAACTGATTACATTAGTAATAGTGTTGTTAGTGGGGTTGAGGGGGCAAGCAAAGAGCTTTCAAAGTCAATGAATGATGATAAACTCGAAATTAAGGATGAGCTGGGCAAAGAGCTGAAGAAGTTGAAATCTTCTCTAAAGGAGGAAATAATGGTTCAAAAAAATACCGCACTTCTTACGGTTGCTGAAAAGTTTACTCCCAAGATTGCCGCGATGACTGAAGCGATGAAGGTTCAAACCAACCGTATTGAGATCAACAACGTCAGAATTGAAGGACAATCTACCAAGATTGACCTCCTATCCAACCGCATCAATACGGTAATGAACAGGCTTAATCGACAAGGCGTGATTCAAGCTGCGCAGGAAGCTTTTCAACCTCCTGAAGCAGGTCACGGCAATGTTCAAGCTCACGGTGAAAAGGAAGAAGAAGATGGAGTCACTGCTCCAGTCATGATTCCAGGATTGAATATCCCAGCTTACCGCTTTCCTCTTGCCGCAAAATTCATTGAAGACCTCATTGATGTTGACCGCATTTGATCTGACCGCATGTGGTCATGAAAATTTGATGTTTAAAACAATCTTACTTTTATTCTGGGTTTGTAACTTAAAACAACATTTCTATTTTGTGATCCTTATACTCCTATGCTTTAATGATTATTACTTGGAGTATGTTATCGTGTTTGATGCATTTCTATTCCTCAGTATTCACTTATTTTGAAAATGTTTCAAATATTATTTCTATCTTCTAGGATTAGTAATTTGTTTTTCTTTTTAGGACGATAGAAATTTATGACATTGGCTTAGAGTGTGCATTGACTTGGGACATGATATTTAATAAAATATTTATTCTTGAAAACATGTTTTTACCAAGTATAATGAATTAGCCTTTGTTATAGTAGGTAATGGTCTCAATCAAATAGGGGGAGATTGTTGGATATGCTTATTATAAACCACTCCTATTACCTAGATTTGATTGATCCCATAACCTTACTTTACTCTTTGTGGACTTTAGGATATATTGTAAGAAGTACTTGTACTTCATTTAGAATAGTCCACTTTATAGTTGAATAGGCTTAGCAGATTAGGACTCAATTTTTTCTAAGTCTGGAAAAATGAGGTAGGTCCTTTGCCTACCGCATGAAGACGCCTACTGCGGAACCAATGCTTGCCGCATATCCCAAGGTTACCTCATGCAATCCATCTTTCCGCATGGTTCCATCCTACCGCAAGTTAACTCTACCGCATGGAACCATGGTTGAAGAAACTCAAGTTTGTTCAAACTTAACCATGGTCACACGTGTGTCCTTACCTTGGTTAGTTTAGAACGTTGCAAATTCAAATTTCAAATTTGAATACAACTGTCATTTTAGTAGAGTTGGACCACCATGACTCTGCAACAAAAGGACAACTCAGACTGAGCTCCAATTAGAAATCAACAGCTCATTGTCCTCCAAACTTGCCCTCCAAGAATTCAAACGGCTAGTTTCTCCTTCAAGGCTATAAATAGACCTTGAATTCTTCATTGAAGACAAGCTGAGATTCCAAGAGAGAAATTGCTGTTGAAATTCTTGGTGATTGAAGATCATACTCAAGATTTCCAGAATCCTTTGAATCTTCAAGCACTCAACCTTCACGTCTTCAACAAATCTCCAGCAACCTTCAAGATCAAATCTCAAGCCTCTCAACACAAGATTCATTAGGCTCTAAAATCATATAGATTTCAAAGAGCTCTTGATTCTTACACACACTCACCCCGATTGATCAATCACATAGATTGAATCATTAGGGATACACTGGTCTAAGTCTAGGATTGTTCTTCATAGAAAATAGGAGTTAATTCAGTTCTTCATCTTTGTAATCTGTACTCAAGAGAATTAATACATCCTCCATTCAAAATCCAAGACTGACCATCTTGGTAAAGGACGTAGATCTTTTAACAGATCGAACCTTTTCAAATCATTGTGTCATTTACTTGCTGCACTTTACCTTTCTGCAAATTTACTTTAAGTCTTGTTCATCTTGTTCATATTGTTCTTCACTTGTTCATATTAATCTTGTTTGTCTTTTAGTGTTTAATTTTTCAGATTTAAGAACAATTGTGAATTGTGTTTGTTTGTCTACCTCATTGCCTTAGCTAAATTCTGACTAACTTATCATTTGCCTAAAACCTCTGAGACACAAGTTTTCAATCTCTCAACCTACCTCACCCCTATCTACCGCAGATCTGCCTACCGCAAACTCACCTACCGCATTATACTTGTCTAAAATCAACTCAACTTGTTTTTAACGAAAACTTCCGCTGTGCATTTTATACTTGACCGCGTAGTTTTTATCTACCGCAAAATTCAAGTGTAAGCATAAAGGTTGAATTTTGAAAAAGGGTTGAAATTTTAAATAGGCTATTCACCCGCCCCCCCCTCTAGCCTCTTTTCATACCCTTGTTGTGTCTCTGGGACCAACAATACACAATTGACAGAAAGAGCACAAGTGGAACTTGTCATTTCCTTGGAAATCGACTTGTTGCGTGGGCAAGCAAGAAGCAAGCTGTTGTGTCCATCTCCACTACAGAAGCTGAATACATTGCTGCTGGAAGCTGCTGCTGCCAAATCCTATGGATGAAGCAACAATTGGTGGACTATGGAATTCATGAAGGAAATTGCCCAATTCTCTGCGACAATATGTCCACCATAGCAGTCTCCAACAATCCTGTCATGCATTCAAAGACAAACCACATCGACATCAAATATCTTTTTCGCAAGGAACACGTGGAAAAAGGAAACATTCATTTAGAGCTCGTGGGCACAGATAATCAAATTACTGATATCCTTACAAAGGCTCTCGACGCAAAGAGATTTATCTTCTTGAGTTGAGAAATGGTATGCTTGAACTTAGCTAAACTCGTCCATACGGTTTTGTATTACTAATAAGTTTGCTTGATAAGTGTGCAAAATAGGTAAATGGTTCATGCGCCTGCGCAAAACGTGCGCAATATATCTGCGCAACCAATTACTGCGCATGAAGCAACAGTTCTGAGATTTATAGAATCTCTGCGCTATCTATGCGCTGCGCATGACTATCCATGCGCAATCATCGTGGATCGCAGGTAAGTATACTATTCATTAGAAATTGCACATAGGTCCTTGACTGAAAAGTCAACGCTAATTCACAAGGGTACTTGTGTAATTAAATTTTTCCAGCGCCTTATCTTTTTAATTTTTTTGGGGGAATTGCCGTTTATACCCCTGCGCATATCCCAAATGTCATCAATGCAAAAGGCCATTGATTGACAGCGCACGTCCTATCCTGCCAAATCATTTATGTGGGAAATGAAACGATTGTGACTGGCCCTTAGGCTCTGACACATGCGCGCATAGGTTTGCACACGCTCGTTCCCTAAGGTGACACGTGGCATTGCTATCTTGTGCCACTGCACCTTTCCTCCACAATTCTTCCTCGCTATCGTGCGCCTGAACTTCTTCATCTTCCTTCCCTACTTAAACCGATTCTCTCTCTACTTCTCTCTACCTTAAACCTCTCAATATTTCTCTCTCAAAGTTCCTTCTTCTCGTAAAATCTCAATCCTTTTCTTTCCTTGAAAACCTCCATTTCGATAATGGCGCCTCGCAAGAAATCATCAAAACCTTTACCCATTGTCGAACTCTCTGAATCTCCGTCGGGCTCTCAGTCGAATCACTCCCAAGACCGAGAACAAGCCTCTCAAGCTGAACACTCCTCTGTTAAAGACATGGTATGATTTCTGCTCCCTATTCACTTTCTGCCATTATTAAGGTTGAAGCTCTCAAACCCTCCCTTTTCAATTTCTCTCTCATCTGTTAATCATTCTTGAAATCAGTTGTTGTTATGTATTCGTATTAACCTGATCTACTCTTTAATGTAGTTTATTTCATGATCAATCATCGTTTTATGTGGTTTCTGTTGGATTTTTTGTCCGTTAACTTCCATGGCAAACGGACGGTTATCTCGCTTTTCTGAGTTTATTGTTTGTTGTTTGACTTTATAATTTACATAGTTGAAATCGTCTGGTCAACGCGGTCAATTTGATATACTTTTTGTTCAATTTGGTCAACTTTCGATTTTTTGATATTCTTAGTATTCATGAATTCCATGTGTTCTTCATGCCCCATTATTTATATATATATTTTTGGAATTCATGAAATTTCTCTAAGTGTTTTTCTTCATGCGCATATTTTTATTACCGCGCATATCTTTATGTTCTCTAACTTTCCGCACATACTTTCATGTTCCTTGCGTATCCATATATGATTATTTGCTCATCTTTGCTTATTCTTTGTGTGGATTTGTGCGCACAGGTATGTTTGCGCTATTTGCCCATGCGCACAGATCCATGCGCAATGGATTATCTAATTCTTGTTACTGTCCTTCACAGGGTCCCCTCTACTTCATCCCTGGATGGGAAATAATTGAAGCTGATCTGTCTCAAGACGCAGTTGGACGACGTCTTCTGCACCATCTCAACTCCTCCAGGGTTCTTCCTCTATTTACGCTAAATCAACCCTTCTTCGTGTCATCCCTCATCGATGAATTCTTCCGAACTGCAAAAGTTGTCCCGGCAGAATTCGAAGGAAACCCAACGGAACTAATCATGGCCTCTGTTCAAAACTGCGATGTAATGGTTCATCCTAACCATATTCGTAGGCTCTGTAACTTCCAAGTTTTCAATGCTCCAGTCAACTATGATGAGGTTCATCAAAATGCTCTTACGTAGAAACTTATTCGCATTCCTTCTCTGAATAAGAAATGGTCTGTGCATGACAGAAAGGAATTTGGTGAGGTGATGTATCACCTGTGCACCATCATTTGAGATTCCCTCAACTGCAAGAATGGAAATAATGGGCACTTCATCTCCAAGCAGTGGGAATACTGCGCGGCCATCTTCGATAATGTTCAACTTGATTGGCCTCAAATTATCTGGTATGAGATTGTAAAGGGCATGAACAGCTATAGCAAAAAGCTCAACGCAGGGAAGACCAAGTATCGAACTCACTGCAGGCTGCTCACTAAACTATTGTTGACTTATGATGATCTAGCTACCTTTGTTGCGGATAAATCAATCAAGAAGCAGTCTTGTGATTCCAAGTACTACTCAAGAATCCACCTCCAAAATTTGCGAAGTGAGATTGGCAACGCTGACTACTACAACATCTGGCTGTCCGATTCTGATCCCAATAAGGAAACTTGGATAGGCCAAATCCCTGATGCAAAGTCCAAAAAGCGCGCAGGCAGCTCTAAACCTGATCCTACGCAGGAAGCTCCACAAGATGCATATATACGTAAAGGGAAGGGCATTGCTGAGCCCAGTCCCAAGAAGAGCAAAGACATCCTCCTCATTCAATCTACCAAGGGGATATCTATCAAAAATTCAGATCCTGCTCCTGCTCCTGCCTCTACCAAACCGTCCTCCGCGAAGCGCAAAAATGTTCCAAGTGATGATGCTACCGTTCAGGGGGAGCCAAAGCTCAAAGTGCCAAGAACGCAAGAAGATATCCATAGTGCTGACATCGCGCATGTCTCTCCCCGTAGAATGCAGAAGGTGCGCAGCAGCGCTAAAAGATTGAAGAAGTGCCGCAACCCGTCTGATGCACCTGAAACGACGAAGAATGTCACTGCCTCTGACAGCAGCACACATTCTCCATTTGTTAAGCCTTCTCCATCCACAGCACCCGAGCTCTCTTCTTTTCCAACCTCTTCAAAAGAGCTGCGCCAGATCGTACAAGCCTTGCATTTTGTTCAAACGAATCAAGTTGCTACGCAGTTACAGCTGGCTCAACTCCTTAATGCACAAACCGCTTTGCTGTACCGGCTAGATACGCAGCGTTTGGAGATTGATACCATTAAGGGGGAGAATGCGGAGAAAGCAAAGGCAAGTGCAAAGGAGAGTAAGGAGAGTGCAAATCCTAGTTCATCCGAACATCTCTATGAGCCTGCGCAAGAAAATGCACAAGAACAAGTGCCTAAAATATTAGATCAACTTATCCTGGACTCCCTCAAATCCATCAGCGCACAGCTCAAAAATGTCAGCGCACTACTCAATAATGTGTGAACCTATGAAGCGACTGATGATGGCTTCAGAAAATTTTTGAGAAAGCTAAAGAAAACCCTTGCAGATGGGTTACATGAAGGATTTGCTGATCTAGAAGCTAAGATTTTGAAGTTTGGACAAGGAGCTCCTGCGCAAGGGAATGAGCTAAAAATTGATGTGCAAGAATTCATAACTAAATCCATGATGGATTTTTCCCATGCGTTCAACTCCAGGATGGACTATGCAATGCTCGACATTCAAGCCAGCATCAACACACAACGCCTTCATACCGACACAAGACTCGAAGCTACGCAGACTGCCATTCTGACAGACTGCGGAGCAAATTTCAAAGAGCTGCTCGATGACAATTCCGATATGCGCAGAGGCATGAATACTTATGTTGGCCAAGCTGTTGAGTTCCAAAACAAGTTTCAAGAGTTGAAAGTTGAACTCATGAACAAGTTCAACAGTCTCCAGAACGAGCTGCGTGAAGCCCTTTGCCGCATCAGAATAGACTAGGCTTCCTTTGTAAGTATTTTGCACGAGTACTTTTTGAGATCTCTTGTTCTCGTTGCGTATACTATGTTTTATGCGCTTTTATTTCGTGCGCTTTTGTTTTTGTGCGCACTCTTTTGTTTTTCCATTCAAAACTTATAATCTCCAACTCTTATATATTCAAGTTTAATGAGAAAAATTGCATCATTAAGTTTCAAAATCTTGTTCAAATCAAATTTCTTATTTGTGGAACAATGAATGCATTATTTCAAACTTCATACGCATATTCTTAACTGCTCATATTTTCTACGCATGAAGTTTAAACATTTAGTTTAAACGCATACTTAAACTAAAACTCATATTATTTGTATGCGCTGAATGATATTTTTGTCTTTCCGTAAGTTAATCTTTTGGATAGACTAGAAATCTATAGCATTGGCTAGTGTGTGCATTGACTTGAGGCATGAGTTACCATTCACATTTTAATGGACATGTTATTATCAAGTACAATGAATTGCCTTTGCTATAGTAGGTAATGGCATCAATCATTTAGGGGGAGATTGTTGGGTGTGCTTATCACTTAACCCTCCTATTTTATGTTAGAATTGATTGATACCATCACCTATGAGTATTTTTATGGACATTAGGACCTTATGTAAGAAGTTTATAAACTTCAATTTTTGCCAAGTCCATTCTATAGTATAGATTTAGATTATAGGACTTGAAGCTATGAAGGATCAAAGATTTTCTAAGCAGGATTCATTTCACTGCGCAGGATGTTCTCTGCACAATTGGCCACTGCGCATAGATCTCTTTCGCAGCTTTTGACCCTACTCAGTTTTCAAGATCTTATTCCCCAACTTTGAAGAGATCTTCCTTTGGTATGACCAAGTATGGTGCGCATGCTCCCCATGCGCAGCATCCGTGCGCACCGGTAATGCGCATGCCTTTGTGCGTGCACGCTCAACCTTGGTCAAAGTTCTTATCTCCTGATCTCATATTCTAGAAGCTTGGAAAGCGTCAAGACAAGATACGCTTTTTAGATTGAGCCAAAGTGCTGAGGTGTGCACAAACGACAAAATAAGCACACTCAGCAACACCATTAGTGGAGACACGCTTCAACGGTCATATTTTAAAAAGAAGATAGCTGTCAACCTTCTAGAAGAAGCCTTTGAATTTAGTCTTCATGCTCAGTCTCCAAAGGCTCAAAGATACCTGTGCACCAATCATATTGTGCCAGGTCATCAACCTTGATCAGAGCTCCAACGGCTATAAAAGGACATCTGCGCACCAATCATATAGTGCCATCTCATCGTCCTTGCTCAGAGCATCAACGGCTAGTTTTGGAGCTCAGCTATAAATAGCATGCTCATCCTCATTTTCCAAGTGGCTTGGGAACAGGGCTGGAGTGCTTGTTCAGCCAGAGCTATTTCATGCTTCATTACAGAAACCTTGAAAGATCTGAAGACCGCTGCTCAATATTTCCAGATTCATTAGAACAGCCTTCAAGATCTTCAAACCTTCAAACTCCTGCTCAAATCCCAAAAGCCCTATATCACCAGAATTCTTGGTGCACTTCATCTCACATATTTATAAAGCCCAGAATTTCTGTCACACACACACACCTCTTGAAGCTTTGATCATTCTGATCTAACTTCTTGAGATACACCGGTTTAGTCTAGGATTTTTTCTTCATAGATAATAGATCTTGAGTTAGTATTGAGCTCAAAAGTTGTAATTTGTAATACTCACTCATATTATAAGATCTCCATTAAAAATTCAAGACTAACCATCTTGGTAGAGGACGTAGATCTTTCCTTGATCGAACCTCTCCAAATAGCTTGTCCATCATTCTTATTGCTTATTTCATGCTTAACTTTTTATGTATTACTGCTTTGTTTGATCTTTCAGATTGCTACACTTTACTGCTGTAATTGTTATTGCTCATTTGCCCTAGCACAATTTTATCCAACTCTTTAGCTAAAACTTAGCGCTTGAGTTTTTCATTTCTGCGCAGCTTTCCTTGCGCAGTAGCTGTTTATCTCTGCGCAGTATACCCTGCGCAGAGCTGCTTTAAATCTTCCGCTGTGCATTTCACACTCTTGCTGCTCGCTATACTTGGCCAAAATAAGAGCTGTGCGCATAAGCCATTAATTTGCAAAAGGGTTTGAAAAGAATTTAAAAACGTTATTCACCCCCCCTCTAGCATTTTTCACACCCTTGTTGCCCATTTGGGACCAACAGAAACATATTTGGGGTTAACATATTTTTTAGATTATTATTTCACGTGTTTTTTTAAATATATTTAAAATTAAGATTTAATAAAAAAGAATCCACTCACCCGAAAAATTCCAAAAAAATATATGTTATAA
Organism: Campanula takesimana; assembly: GCA_026119855.1. Lineage (NCBI taxonomy): Eukaryota > Viridiplantae > Streptophyta > Magnoliopsida > Asterales > Campanulaceae > Campanula > Campanula takesimana. The sequence continues at coordinate 56,039 of JAOWBW010001582.1, forward strand.
ATTTAAATATTAGTTTTAATTTAAAAAAAGAATCATATCAATCGGATATGTGTAGCTCCAATAATATATTAAAATATCCCTTAAAACATCATGTGCTAGTCACATGACATAAAATATGTTAGAAAACTAACACTCGGTTACTTTTGTAATTGGATTGCAACAAAATGACAAAGTAAGTATACCAATTGGCAAAATTAAAAAGACAGTATCAACATTGCAAATTTTGGAAAAAGTCAGGAACCAAATTGCAATTAACCCTAAATATTAAGAGTATGTTTTGCAACTCAATTTAAAGTTATTCACTAAATCTATAAAAGTAACTTGAGCTCCCTCAAGTTCATTTGTTTATGTTCCTTCAAAAAAAAATAAAAAAAAAATCATTTGTTTATGTGATGAATAATACCCGGTTCATCCTAAAACAAGGGTTTACTACGCTTATTTTAATTAGCTTTTGTGGCACAAATATATAAATATTCCGAGTTTCACTTTCTAAATTTATAATATTACGATCAAATAAATCATTTATCTCCAAATTAGTGTCATATTTATCTTTTTAATCATTGATATATATTTAATGTTGATAAATATTTATGGAAATTCGATCACTTGTAAAAATTTAGAGTGTTTGATGCACCATTAAAATACTATTAATAATAAATTTAAATTTTAAAAGGATAATTAAAATTTCAATTTTCTTATCTAAGTTCAGCAAATTCACCCAAAATGTCATATTAAGATGATCAAAATTTCAAAAACATGCATTTTTTAGAAAACAAAAAAAGAGTAATGTTTATCAAAAATAAGTTTAATAATTTTACTATAATTGAACACATTATTAACAAATATAACTGTGAATCTATACCAATGGTCTTCTGGCCTAGTGGTATCAGGTGGGTGCGTAAGGGCTTCCCTTGAAGGGGAAGTCTTGGGTTCGATTCTCCCTTGGAAGAAATTGTGGAGAACTCTTAGAGTCACATCAACTTGTAGAAGCAAATATCATTCGCTGTAATAGGTTCGACAATGGAGGAACTTATAATAGGCAGGGCTTTAGATAAATACTGTAATAGATTCCATATGAATTTGTAAATGATGGCAATTGCCTTGAAATGAATGATATAATTCAGCTGTTCAAAAAAAAAATGTGAATCTATAGCAGTGTTCTCTAAAGTACTCTCCACGCGCCAACCTGACTTGAGGCAATTGAATTTTTTTCAAAAATCCATAAAATAATAAGATACTCCATCAATCCCAGAGTAAGAGTCTTACTTTCTAATTTGGCACGTACCAGAGTAAGAGTCTCTTTCATAAAATGACAAAAAATCTTTAATATTCATCCAACTCATTCTCTCTCATACTTTACTTTTATATTCACAACACCAATCAACTCACTATTCTCTCCTACTCATTTCTCTCCTACTTACTTTTACACTCACAACACTTACTTTACTTCCACCATTTCTTAATCTCCGTGCAAATGAGAGGTATGACTTTTACTCCGGGACGGAGGTAGTAATAATTTTCCGGTAAACCCCTTTATACTTTTAGGTCCCACAAAAATCATAAACTAATGATACTTAGAAGTTGAAAAAGTAGTGATTACTATATGATTGAATGTTTTAAAATTTTCATGTCGTTTATGTACCAAATTTGTTTCAATATTATAATGAATATAACTATTTTACTTATTTACAATGAATTCAAATTTATCATCAATAGCAATGCCTTTCAACTTATTATGTACACACGATATACGAAAATCTCAAATTCCTTGAATCATCTAAAAACCCTTTAAATTAACAATTATCAATTTATTGATAAATTAATAACTCTATAAATTTAATAAATTTGACCAGTCCCAACATTATTAATTAATAGAGCTTTTACTGCATTTTGACTTTCTCGATCGATTGAATGAACATTGAGAATATGTTTTGAAAATTAATTGTCTCCATTAAAAGGGAAATTTTTATGGATGCACCTTAAAAATACTACTCACTCACTCATCTCACAAAGATAGTATCGTTTTAATTTAATGATCAGATAGATTGAAAAAAAAAATTGCAAAAATATAATCACCCTCAAAAATAAAAACTTACTAATGGTAATTTTAAATGGTGCATTAATATTAATTTGTAACATTTTATAATAGTTATTACATATGTTACTTCCATATGGGCCCTTTAACTTAAGTCTACTCTCATGAAATTATTGAACACTAATAGGTAACCCGTGCTCCGCACGTGAATCTATTACGTTAATGTTTTTGTATTTTCTTTTTCTGATGTTTTTAATTGATAAATTAACATAATAATTTTATTTAAAAATATATGTATATTTTAAATTAATAAAAATATTTTCATAGCTTTGGTTGTACATAATTGTAATAAATATGTTTTTTTAATTAATTTAGAAGTACATTTAAGTTTGTTGTATGAATATTTCAAAAAACTTAATGGTATTAATAGTAATAGTTAACATATATAGTAACTATTATGATTAAATAATATAATTAATAGTAATAGTTAATATATATTCTAACAATTATGATTAACTAATACTATTGATAATAATAATTAACGTATATAGTAACTATTATAGTTAACAATTATATTTAACTATTATAATTAACAAATACTATTAATAGTATTAGTTAGTTATAATAGTTAAATATTACTCCCTCTGTCCCGGAGTAAGAGTCATACCTCTCATTTGCACGGAGATTAAGAAATGATGGAAGTAAGTAAGTGTTGTGAGTGTAAAAGCAAATTAGGAGAGAGAATGAGTTTGATGGAATAATAAGTTGATTGGCTTTGTGAGTATAAAAGTAAAGTAGGAGAGAGAATAAGTGAGATGAATAGTAAATATTCTTTGCTATTTTTGGAAAAAAGACTTTTACTCTAGGATGTATCGAAATAGAAAGTAAGACTCTTACTCTGGAACGTAGGGAGTAATAGTTAACTATAATAGTTAACTATTATACTTACCTATTATAGTAACTATTACTATTATAACTATTAGTTACTATACCAGTTAACTAAAATAGTTACCTATTATAGTAACTATTACTATTATAAGTATTAGTTACTATAGTAGTTAACTATAATAGTTACCTATTATAGTAACTATTACTATTATAATTATTAGTTATTATAGTAGTTAACTATAATAGTTACCCTATATAGTAACTAATACAAAATATTTTCATAGCTTTGGTTGTATATAGTTGTAATAAATTTGTTTTTTAATTAATTTAAAAGTACATTTAAGTTTGTTGTATGAACATTTCAAAAAACTTAATGGTATTAATAGTAATAGATAACATATATAGTAACTATTATGATTTAATAATATAATTAATAGTAATAGTTAATATATATTGTAACAATTATGACTAACTAATACTATTAATAATAATAATAATAAACTTATATTGTAACTATTATAGTTAATAATTATATTTAACTAATACTATTAATAGTATTAGTTAGTTATAATAGTTAAATATTACTCCCTCTGTCCCGGAGTAAGAGTACTACCTCTCATTTGCACGGAGATTAAGAAATTATGGAAGTAAGTAAGTGTTGTGAGTGTAAAAGTAAATTAGGAGAGAGAATGAGTGAGATGGAATAATAAGTTGATTGGTTTTGTGAGTATAAAAGTAAAGTAGGAGAGATAATGAGTGAGATGAATAGTAAATATTCTTTGTTATTTTTGGAAAAAGACTTTTAATCTGGAATGTACCAAAATAAAAAGTAGGACTCTTACTCTAGAACGTAGGGAGTAATAGTTAACTATAGTAGTTAACTATTATAGTTACCTATTATAGTAACTATTACTATTATAATAAGTATTAGTTACTATAGTAGTTAACTATAATAGTTACCTATTATAGCAACTATTACTATTATAAGTATTAGTTACTATAGTAGTTAATTATAATATTTACCCTATATAGTAACTAATACTATTAGCTAATATTATTAGCTAAGATTTTTTTTTTTGAAAAGTCTCTTATTTATAAGGGTGGTAATGATGTGGCAACACCCAATGCAACCTTTCTTAAAGATTTGTCTATGTGGCAACACCATGGCTCTTATCACCAACTTTAATATATATATATATATATATATATATATATATATATATATATAGATTTCCAAAATTCTACAAAAATATTTTGACATTTCATGTATGTGTATACCCTTGACCAAATACCATATATCTCTTATACATGAATTTTAAGAGTTATTTTTTTTCACATTTTAAAAACATTAAAAAAAAAAATCTAACATGTTATTAATATTGACTCTCACAGTTGGTCAAATATCAGTTCGCTCTTATAGTTGAGTATACAGCTACTTTCGCCTCTTATATTGAATTTTAAGATTTTTTTTTCATATCTTTTCACATTAAAAAAATATATTTTAATAATTGCGATTCTCATACAAACTGTTCTTACAGTTGAAGTAATAGATCAAGTCTCCTCATATGGGTAAACTATAAGAGTCCTTTTGCTTTCATTTCTTCACAATTTTGTAAAAAAAAAAAAAAAAACACTAATATTTTATTAAAACTGACTCTCATAGTTGAAATAAAAACCCGATTTGCCTCCTATTATTAATCTATAAGAATAGTTAATTTTTTGTTTACATTTTTTCACAATTTATGTAAATATAACTTAAAAAACTTCGACATTTGATTTAAACTGACTCACATAGGTGAAGTATAAGACCAATTCGTTTTTTTAGTTCAACTATAAGAATTATTATTTTAAATACTATAAGAATCATTTTCTAAAAGTTTTCACACTTTATGTAAAATAACTAAAAAAAACCCCGATATTTGATTAAAAAAAATAACTCCCATAGTGTAATTATTAATACACATTATAATTTGTAATTTTAAGAGTCCTTTCTTTCACATTTTCTAAGAAAAAAAATGATTTATTATTACTAAAAAATATACGAAAGACGAATAGACTATGAAATCTGCAATATAAACCGCAAATATTAAGCAAACAAAGTCTAAAGTAACTAATTAATCTATTAAAATGAAATACAAATTCTACTTAGGCTTTGTTTGTTTGGGGGAAAATAACTTTCAGAAAATGTTTTCCTTATTTTCCAATGTTTGGCAAGCACAAGGAAAATAACTTTCGGTCAAAGGAAAATCCTTCCTTTTCCTCCGGAAAACAACTTCCGGATTAAAATCTCGGAAGTCATTTTCCAAAAGCAACTCTCCCAACTTCTGGCTATTTACTTTTGTTTTACCAAACACCGGAAAATGTTTTCCGGAAAAGTTACCAAACAAGGTTATGTTATTTTCCAGAAAATAATTTAATTTCCTGGAAAACATTTTCCGAGAAATCATTTTCCGGAAGTCATTTTCCCCCAAACAAACGGAGCCTTAATTCAATAAAAACTTGCTTAGCACATTAAAACAGCTAGTACTATTTTAGAACATGAATCAATCAATAACGAAAAGGTCACTTTCTAGTCGAGATCTCCTGTACCACTTTTGTGTGCCACACCATGTACCACTTGCAATCCAACCGTTAACATATTTGCATAATATTACGATAATACCAATCTCAATAACTGTGAGCCATTAAATTACTTGTGGCACATAAGTGGCACACAAAATGGCACAAAGGATTTGGACTCGTCACTTCCGTGATGTCATCAATTCATTGCCATTAATTTAGGATCCCTAATGTTCTCCAATGATTGCTTGCGGTATGGCATCTGACAAGAAGACACTGGAGAAGATGAAGCATGGACGTGGGAGAATCGAACAGTGTGGTAGTTTTGCTAGAGTCCAGTGGAGATCTACTTACCGTGGTGGCGGGGAACGGACTAAGTGAGTCGTATGTCCGATTTTGAAAAGGGATGGTCAGATTTAGGAATGTACGACAGAAAAAGATGAAGGTGGTCAGAAGGGGAGAGTATAGAGAGAACGTGAGTAAGCGAATGATATTTGAAGGTTGCGGGGGGAATGAAGCTGGATATGTACCATCGTCGGAGAGGAAAGGACGACGACGGTGTCAAACCACAGTGTCACAAGATTAAGAGATTCATATTTGGTGACACCGTGGGTAATTGATCATATACTTATATTTTTAGTTAAATTATAATTAAGTTGACATTAAGAATTAAAGTATCACCGTCTAGTATTTAGCATAGTTGGATTTTAACAATCTAATTAAATGTCACAAATTTAGTTAGAATTCCAATGAGTGGACCAATATATTTTACGTAATATTCATAAAAAATAAGTTTAGTATTTAATAAAATTGAATGCCTATCTTAAAGTAAAATTTATAAATAAAAATTTTGACCAAAAAAAAAATTATTCAATTAATTTTGACCATAAATTCAAAATGAATGTTTTCTTAAAAGTAATATTTATTATCTCATTAAATGAATGTCTAACTATTATTAAAGGGACATACTAACATGTTTACTTTTTGTAGAATCTTTTATTCAAAGATAAGTACTTCAATATTTTTGCTAATCAAATACTCCATCTTTCATAATTTTCTTTTGAGTTCATACCAAATAAATAGTATTACGTTTTAAATAGAAATATTTTTAGTATATTTTAGATTTAAATACTATTTTTATTAAATATCTACGAGTTAACTAAGAGAGACCCATGTCCTAGTAGCCCCGACAGTTCAATTGAGAACGGAAAGAGAGTATTTATTTTGAGAAATGGTGAAAACAAACTTTTTTAAAAAAACAAATTAAACATTATATTAAAAAATCCAAAAAATTAAACATCAATTAGGAGGACGAGTCTTTAGCGTAAAAAATGAGTAAGTTTGTAAATAACAACAACAAAGACGGAAATGAAAATTTTGAGAAAAACTTGTTTTACGCTCGATTTAGTGTAAAACTTGTTTTCATAAGACGTTTGAACGGAACGCGGAACATCGGAGAGCCACGATGTGGCGTAACATAAAGCGACGCACACCTGTGTGTAGCCAACATGTTCACAACCCACCCCCACTCCGTAATTTGTCAGGGGCAATGCTAGGGGCACAAAAGAAGTTAACAAAATGATGGATGCAAAAAGAGGTGGCGATATTTTATTGGTTACATCGATAGTGAACCCGACACACTCTAATTAAAAACACCAATAAAATATTGACACCCCATTTTGTAAACCAAATTTTGTGGCACTTTTTTGTGACTTTATATTTACCCTATTGTCAGTAGACAAACACTCCCGTGAGACGGTCTCACGGGGTGAGACGGACCTACCCACGGGTCGAAACGGCCCCGGCTCCAGCCTCTTCCCCTTTTCCAGATCGCGACACGTGGCGCTTATTTAAAAAAAACCAAATAACTTTAAAATGCTATATCTTGAGATTTATAAGTCCGAAAAAAAATATAAAATACCGTTGTGTTCGTCTCGTCGAGACGAATCAAACTAGATAGGTCATGATATGGTTTGATTTTTTTTTTTTTTTTTTTTATAAAAAAAAACATACTTTTTAACAAAAAAAATTATGGACTGCTCGTATCCTAAGATGTAACACTTTGTTCTCATAAAAGTAACAGTTTGGTATTAAAAAGTAACACTTTATTGTACGATGTAACAGCAGTTTCGCAAAAAAATTAAATAGATTTTGTGGTTAGAAAAAGTAATAATTGAAGTGTAACACAGTGTATATATGATTGTAATATGATATATATATATATATATATATATATATATATATATATATATATATATATATATATATATATATATGAAACCGTTTTATAGGTTAAGTGTTACTTTTTTTTCTTTTAAAAAAGAGTTAAAATTCATGTATATAGTCGGTTTTGCATTTCAATTGAATGTAAAACCCTAGAAAAGTGTTACAATTGAGAAAAAAATGTTACAGTCATTTATTATAAAATGTAACATTAGTTTAGTTGTTAATCTTATGTTATCTTTAATGTATTTCAGCAAAATTGTTGTACATTTTTTGAAAAAAAAAATGTTACATTTGTTTATAAAAAGTGTTACTTTTAGTAGCGAGAAGGGGGAAAAAAAAGTTAGAAGCAAAAAAATAAAATAAAATAAAAAAAGTTAAAAAATAATAATTTAAAAAAATGGCTTGGCTCACAACTCTTGTCAGTATGCCTATTGCGTGCCAATAATAGTTTAAATTCTCCCCACTCTACCTCATCACTCCCTGCTTAACACTAATAACACCAAACCCTCTCGCTAAACACTCCCCCTCTCCCCCCTTTTTTTAATCACACAGCTAAAACACACACACTCTCTCTCTCCTAAAAAATCTGTATTTTCTACAGAGAGAAAATCAAAATCTCAGCCAGACGGATGCAGATTTGAAAAATAAAACAAGTCTAGTCTTGCAGAGAGAGTAACTCAAACCACGACGCATTTCAACTCTCTCTCTCTCTCTATACATACATAAAAATATATATATACACGCTCGCACAGTTTTGGTGGTGTAGTGTAGATGCGTTTTGGTGCCCTAGAGGCGTGATTTTGAGTTTGATGTGAGATTGAATCAGATCCGTGATGGCGGACTTGTCCGGTGACGGAGGACGGCGAATGACGCCGTCGGAGTCGGAAATTTACGGTGGAGAGAATAACGGCGGAAATGTGCGGCTGATGGCTGGTGAAGCTACGGCGGTGTCGGGATCTTTTAAGGAAGGAAAAAGTAGTAGTGGTGGTGTTCCTTTGAGGAGGAGAGGTTCGGTCAGGCCTAGTTTGGATGCTGACGAGTTTATGAATCTACTCCATGGCTCGGATCCGGTGAAGCTGGAGCTTAATCGGTTGGAGAATGAAGTTAGAGGTATGAAAATGCAAGTTGATCTCATACTCTTGTTCATTTTGTGGATTTCATTTTCTTAAAATATATTTTATTGCAGATAAGGATAGAGAATTAAGCGAAGCACAAGCTGAGATCAAGGCACTTAGGTTGTCTGAACGCCTTCGGGAGAAAGCTGTGGAGGAGGTTATTATTTTCTTTAAGCTTCTTTTGTTCGTTTGTTACTATAATTTACTTGTTTGATTTCCTCAATAGTGGCATAAACTATGCATAACTTTGGCTTGTAATAAGCTTGATAGTTAAGTCTTGTTTCCGATTTTGTTGATTAGCTACTGGTGGGTTTCAAACTTTGGGATTTAATTCATGCTAGTAATGCTAAATGGTATCCTTTTATATGAAAATGTCTTTTCAAAATTCATTGTTTTGAAGTTAGGGTGCAAATGCTTCTATGCACTTTCCATTTCCCCATCTCTTTATTGGTTGTATTGTTGGCTGCTTATATGATTCTAGTATGACGTAATTTGCATTTATAGCAATGGTTCATGATGATGTTGTATATATTAGTTACTTCGTATTTAAATTATGCTTATTATTGTTGTATATAGAGTTGGAAACCGAGCTTCCTTTTGTGCTATCAAAGATCTCCTTAGATATGAATTGGCTGGTTTACAAACTATCATTGCCGGAACTTATTGGTTCATTGCCATTCAAATGCATGTATTCATATTTTTCTTTGCTTCATGAATGTTCATGAATTAATCTTTGATGTGTTTTTATCATTCATTTATCTTTGCATTCACATTATTGTCAAATTAGTTCTTGATGCTTAGGAAACTAAAAATATTTGTGATTTCAGTCATAGTATTATTCTTTTCTTCCATTCACATGGCGCTATTTTTTTTGTATTTTCATTATTCTTTTATGTTTACTTAACTATATTTAGCATGTTGGTACCCTTGGTATAAAAGCCAGAGTTTTGTGGGGGGTAACTTTGAACTATTAAGGTTGATTAAAGGCATTGAGATGGGCCATTAATGGTCTTCTAACAGAATTATGATTGGAAGCTCGATAGTTATGACTATATTATGTGAAGGTTATTATCTATGAACTATAAGCACATAAATATGTTTAAGCTGTTAAGTTTTCAAGATAAAAACATTAGGGTGTCATAGGAAGATGCAAAAAAGAGGTGGTTATGAGCAGTATCAGGGAGATTGAGATGGAGTGGGGGGGAGTTGAGAGGTACCTTGAGGCAATTGTTGAAGAAATGTCAATTACATACTTCTTTGTACAAGGAAGATATTCTCTTGAGGCCCATGATTGAGTGTTTGGATTGGTGTTTTTGATCATGGAATGTCTTCTAAGGAGTTGGTTTGGGTGTGGATGACGATACCAGGCTTAACAAGGATAAGGCACCTGGCTCAATGTCTTTGTTTGTTCTATGATGGGATATCATTAAGGATGATATTATTAAGGTTTTCATGAATTTCCGTGTAAATGGGAGTGTGCCTTAGCATAAGCTCCACTTTTGACCCATATTTTTAAAAGGGCATGTCGCAAGATCAGACTTCCATCACATTAACGTGTCTTAGCTTAGCAGTGGCGCACAATCTGCTTTTGGGAGGGGCTCGATGGTGCTACTCTAATGGCGAATAAGGTAGCTGATGACATGCATCATGGGGTCTCGTCCATCCGCTGGACCTTGAGAAGTCATATCATCAAGTTAATTGGTGCATTTGTGATCTTGTTCTGGAGAGAAAGGGATTGGTTTCAGGTTGATATGTGGGTTTTGGGGTGGTTGTCTTATAAGTTACTTTTGCCTCTTTTTTTTTTTTTTTTTTTTTTTTTTTTAGTGGGAAACCAATGAAAAGGTTTAGAGCTCCTAGGGGCCTTCATACTTGTCTCATTTTTTATTTACCTTGGTGGTGGGTGTGCTTAGGCTGTTTTCTGTGGAATGTGCGAGTAAATATTTTTTGAGGGAAATTTTGTACTTAGAGGTGAGTTTGAGTTTCCCATCTTCCATTTGTAGATTATACAATATTATTTTTGGCTGAAAGAGTTTTGGGGTTTTAAGATGTTCCAATTATTTGCAGAATTATGATGTGATTTCCAGTCCGAAGTTGAGTTTGTGCGAGTCTTGGCAAGGTGGGCTTAAATATGGAAAGTCATGTGTCGTGTAAGTATACTTGCGTGTTACCTCGTAGGTCATGGTTGTGATACCATTGCGCATTGGCTATTGATTTCCTGTCATTGTGAAAGTGATGGCCGATTGGATGGAAGCATTCTTATTCTTCCTAACGAAGCTTTTCCTTTTTAAGATACCAATTGGTTATCTGATCTCTCATTCTTTAGGGCCTAGGCTACCTCCTATATGAGTTGAGTAGGTTGAAATTTGTTTAGGTAATTTCTATTTCCCTTGTAATCATATTGAATATAGTATGGGCCGATATCTGTAGGTGTAAGGAAGGAGGGTTAAAGATCAGAAAATGTTATTTAAAGTAGCATTGTAGCTGTGCATATCAATGGCACAAAGTTATTGAATGCTAATTGGTGGTTTTCAAGGAACAATGGATGTCGATATAAGGCGCTTCCTTCACATTTGCAAGCCCGTAGATATTTATACATCATTCTAGTCATCCAAACGTCATCCTGATCATGTTGTTTGAGCAGGAACATTATCAAGTCATAGGCTAGACCTTGCAAGTTAGCATTTGCTATAATTTTTTACGGCCACTGTGTCAATTTTTTCAAAACTTACAACACTCTACCACCCCATTAGCAACTTTTTACTACTACATCAAATTCCTATACTGACTTACCGTAGTCAGATATCATTCGTACATACAGGCACACGCAAACATATACATGCAGAGGCATAATTATGCATGGAGTGTAGATGCTGGAAAAAACCAAAGGAAAACGAGCACGCATGTGGTTCACAACTGGTGTGGATGCAGCCAAATGTTGACGAACCATCTGTCTCTGAAGCTATACCTTTTGTTTTGATTCGGGTTACCATACAAAGAATAGAACATAACTAAGTTATATATGCATATTCATATATGAAAAGCACACACATACTGATGAGTTTCTTACTCTTGGTGATATACCAATTTAGTTTTGGACAAAGTGTATTGGGTGATGGAATTCATATTTCATTCCTGTTTGTTAGCTAACATTCAGTAATTATAGGTACAGTTTCTTGCTTTTTCGCTGTAATTTTTAAGTGACTCTTTCATCCATGTTGAATCTGTGCGGTGTTTGTCAAGTTCAAATACTTCTCATTTAGCGATGTTGCTCCTATTTTATCTGCTTACTTCTAATTCAATGCGTAGGGTGGTGCCAACATGCAATGCCTGCATGGAAACACAGAAATGATTGCTATTTGTTAGCAAATCACACTTGGGTTACTCAAGTAGTATGATTGCTAGAGTTGTCCCACTCTAGTTATGATAATTATATATTATTGTCGTTCCGTCGTAGTCCGACTTGTGTTAGGTTTTCTTTGTTCGTTAATTGTATATTAATTAACCTCGTTTTTTTCCCTAGCTGAATTGGGGTTTTCTTGTAATAGTGATAGTAATGTAATCTCTATCACTATATATATATATATATACACACACATACCTTTGTGACCTTGTCTTGTGACCTTAGCGCATAACTTACTGGTCAAGCACCTCATCAGTTCATCTCGCTTCCCCGCCACCTTTTTCGTGTGTGCTTGAAGAGAAGTGTATGTACTTTGTTCGTGATCAGCATGTCACTAGCTCATTGCTTGTAATTGTGGAAACAAATTTCCAAATTCATAGCTCTTATGAATTCTGTGTCAGGTTGCGTTTTTCAAGTGTGGGTAAACTAAATAAGCATTAGGAAGATATTTAGAAATTATTAGAGTCAAGCATTTTATTGTAGCTCAATCATGTACATGTTATCTCGCCAAGCTTCTAAGCCATATCATGAAACTAGATCTATATTCTGCAGTAAAAAATTATGAAATGTTGGGTTGGTTCATTTTATTGTTTTCTCACCTCTTCATTGACGAGTGATTGTGGGATTAAGGCTTCGTTGTCGTTGTTGATGATGTTGTTGGTTTAGTGCTCCTTCTCCTTCCCTCTTTCGGGCTGCTGCAAATATGAATGTAGTAAGTAGCAACAAGAACTTTGGTGATGGTTATGAGGAGGGATTGGAGAGTGTCTTCCTCCAATAAGAGAGGTGTAGTAAGTAGCAACAAGAACTTTAGTTCATTTCTCCTTCTATGTTGATGCTTGTAGTATTGTATCTGCAATTCTTTTAACCAAGGAAACTCTTGTTCCTTTTCATGCCCTCCATTATACTCCCTTTTTTGTGTGTGACCGCACGCTTGATTACTTTCTAAATTGCATTTTGAAGTCATACAAGCAGTTGAATTGAGACTGATGGATTTCATTTACTCTTTACCTTTATACTAGCTAACTGAAGAATTAGCAAAGGTGGACGAGAAGCTCAAGTTGACTGAATCACTTCTGGAGAGCAAAGTAATGACCAGTGCTCTTCAATCCTTAGCATACTTGTTTTTCAATATAGAGATGCACTTACTGACATGTGCGTCTTTTTTTTTCTACAGAACCTTGAAATTAAGAAGATCAATGATGAAAAGAAGGCGTCCATGGCAGCTCAGTTTGCAGCAGAGGCGACTCTACGAAGGGTTCATGCTGCTCAAAAAGACGATGATATGCCTCCAATTGAGGCTATACTTGCACCGTTAGAGGCTGAGCTGAAACTTGCTCGTTTGGAGGTACGGTTTGTCTTTTTTTGGGACATCTAATAGTAGCAAGTATAAACACAAAACTCAGTGTCACTGAAAAAGGTTTTTACTGTCTGATTTCCTCTCTGTCTTTTCAGATTGCCAAATTGCAGGATGACAATAAAGCATTAGATCGTTTGACCAAGTCAAAGGAGGCAGCTTTACTGGAAGCTGAGAGGACTGTGGAGGTTGCATTGGCAAAGGCTTCTCTAGTGGATGATCTTCAAAATAAGAACCAAGAGTTGATGAAGCAGATTGAAATTTGCCAGGTATCATGTCTATTTTTTTTCTTACAATCTAGACAGGTCTTGAAGCGATCATTTATAATTTTCAAGCATAAATCTGTGTCTACTGACATGTGTGTTTAGGAGGAAAATAAAATTTTGGATAGGATGCATCGACAAAAAGTTGCCGAGGTTGAAAAGCTCACCCAAACTGTACGTGAACTTGAAGAGGCTGTTCTTGCCGGTGGTGCAGCTGCGAATGCGGTGAGGGATTACCAACGAAAAGTCCAAGAGATGAATGTAATTCATGATACATGTCCACTATTTTGGCCAAATCCCTATTTAACATCCTTCTTAGCTTTTTAATTACCGAAACCTAAAATATTTATACATCTGTTTCGCAGGAAGAAAGAAAAACTCTTGACAGGGAGCTCGCTCGTGCTAAAGTAACAGCAAACAGGGTGGCTACTGTGGTAGCTAATGAATGGAAAGATGCTAGTGACAAAGTGATGCCTGTGAAACAATGGCTTGAAGAAAGACGATTCTTGCAGGTACGAGAGTGAACTTCACGTTTATTCTAAGTACTTTATGTTCCTTTCTTCAACGCATATGCTTCTGAAATTTCATCATTTCTTAATAATAATAAAAAAAATCTGTTCTCTCAGGGAGAAATGCAACAATTGCGGGATAAACTCACTATAACTGAGCGAGCTGCAAAATCTGAGGCACAGTTGAAGGTAATTATGTTCATTAATTGGTCCAGCCCTTTAATATATTCATTATGGATGTGTTTTGGAATTGTAATCTTTTTGATCACTTTCTAGGAAAAATTTCAACTACGGCTCAGAGTACTGGAAGAGACTTTGAGATCTCCAAGCACCGGCAGTCGCATAACATCTGATAGCAAAAGTATGAGCAATGGCCCTTCCCGTCGTCAATCCCTTGGTGGGGCTGATAACTTTTCCAAGTTGCCCTCCAATGGCTTTTTACCCAAGAGGTCACCGTCTTTTCAGATGAGATCTTCAATGTCATCTGGTAGCAGTACGATTCTGAAACATGCAAAAGGGACCTCAAAGTCATTTGATGGCGGCACGCGTTCGTTGGACAGGGGTAAACACCTTCTGGGTGGTGGTAGTCCAACATTCAATCTCAGCCCTTCGTGTGAAGCGACCAAAGACATTGGTAATCCAGAAGGAAAATCGAGTGACCTCCCAGTAGCAGAAACGGAGGACACTGTTCCAGGATTGTTGTATGATTTGCTACAGAAGGAGGTAGTTGCTTTGAGGAAAGCTGGCCATGAGAAAGATCAAAGCCTCAAAGACAAGGATGATGCCATCGAGGTGAGTTTTATGCTTTCTCCATGATGGCTTGATGATTACTTTGTAGATGCATTTTTATACATATTTAATTTCTTTGATTTGTTCTTGTCTTTCAGATGCTGGCAAAGAAAGTGGATACTTTGACCAAGGCAATGGAGGTTGAGGCCAAAAAGATGAGAAGAGAGGTAGCTGCTATGGAGAAGGAAGTAGCTGCTATGCGTGTTGATAAAGAACATGAAAATCGGGCAAAGCGTTTTGGGAATCCCAAAGGTCCTGTGAACAGTTCGCAGCTACTGCCAGGCAGGTATGCTTTCATTGTGCTGTTAGGGATCTGTGTGTGTGTGTGTGCACATACACAGTGGCGAGGCTAGGGCAAAGGCAAGGGGACCCCCTTGAATTTTGGAATGTGTCAATTTTAGTACCTTCAAAATTTTAGAAAATGACATTTTACTACTAAAAATGATGAATTTATTCATTTTGACCCCCTTAAGTTTGAGAAAAAATCGCACTATTTGACCCCCTTTAATACTAAATTTGTAAACCTCAACAATAATACTTATCCCACAAACAACCTTGACCCCCTTTCTGAAAAATCCTGGCTTCGCCACTGCACATACACCACCCACTCTCAGTCACGTTCACTTGAAGTTGCAGCTTATCTCCTATTATTGCCAAAACAATGTGATGTTCATTATATGTATGTGTGTGTGAGCACAGACACACACACACACATATGTAAGCAATATCCCTTTATGGGGTTTCTTATAGTTATCAAAGTTATGCCTATCTCTAGTGCAATGCATGCTGCGTGTCAATAAAAGAATCGATAACATTTTCTGTTTGGAGATTATGTGGTATTTTGCGGGACAGCTATTTGAGTGACGAATGATCTCACTGTGGGTAATAATTTAGACTGTTTCAACAAGTGTGATATTATACCCATGTCCTCAGTACCATATAAAATCCTTAGGTTCATATTCAGTTGACACTAGGCTCCTGAAATCAAGCCTTACCCCTATGATGCAACTGTTTGGATGGAAGCAAGTTAAGTTCTCATAGCCGAGTCATGATTCAGTAACATTGTTCATATTGGAGCGCATGTCTGCGTTCGGAGTGCGCATCATGGTACTGAGATGCATTCATCTCTATGGGAGGCTTTAGGATGCATACACAAGTGTACCAAATGTTTTAACCAGAGTATTTCCCCTTTATCATGTACTCATGCTAAACTTGAGGATGAAAATGCCAATTAGAGTCTTCTTTCCTGTGATCATGCAAGGATTTGGCTTGTGCCAGTTAAGGACACGGTTTTCCTAATTTTTACATGGAATAATTCATTGCTGAAGTCTCGTAGGGGGTATGGTTTTGCGCTGCATACTATTTGCTCGAATTCATGGGTAAATTTGGGTTTTCAGACTTGATGGGGAAGAACAAACCAAATGGAGAGATACGAAATTTATGACTTGGTGGATGAACTAATACCTAAAAGAAGCTCCTAGGAGTGAGGTGATAGAATTGAGAGTTGGGGCTCCTTGGGTAGTAGCATCAAGTTTAGTACACTTAGGGATGTATCACGAGGGTTACCTCTAATATTGCCATGGAAGGTTGCACTTTGGTTGTGTATAATATTTTGAAGTTTGCTCTGGAAACCATTGTTTGGCTGGAATTCCTGGTGAGACTTTATCAAGGTTCTAAAAAGCGCTAGGCGCCGCAGATGGGCCTAGCGCCTAGGCGGGGCCGAGAATTCAGACATAGTTATAATATCCTAGGCGGGACCAAGGCGTTTCATGAACGCCTAGTGCCTAGGCGGGGCCTAGGCGAGCGACTTTTAGAACGCTAGACTTTATGGTTCAATGGTTGAATAAACACCTGCTAGAGAGCTTCCAGGATTATGGCACTAGGAAAGAGAGTTAGGGTTTCTTGGTTCCCTTCACTACAGTCTAGCATGAGTTCCCAAAATGAGTAGCTCAAAGTGAATTCTGGGGAGGTCAGCCCCTAAATACAGTCTAGCATGAGTTCCCGACGACATTGCTCCTTGACGAAATCGAATATATTTGTAGCTTTGTAGGATGCAACACTTGGTATTTTGCATTGCATTTCTAGTACACTTAGGATGCTGATTTCGTGGTGGAAAACGGATTGTTTAGTGCTTTAGTTTCTGTGATTGTTGCTAAAATAGAGATTTTTTTTTTAATTATTGCTATGTTTATATTAATTTGAATGCAAGTAAATGCGAACCAGCTTAGTTTCTTTTGTATTGCTGTCACTTAATTGGAAAACAAACTATAATTAGCTAACGATACTAGTAGGGGTTTTTTGTTTCAACCATGATAAAAAAAATGTACAATTGAAAAACTCACGTTATCATATACTCCCGGCCTAAAATGTATGCACATATTTCTTTTTAATTTATGCAAGGTTTGCCTACATTTCACCCTTGTGGTGGGGACCCTTCCCCAGACCCTCGCTACGCGGGGATGCTTCGTGTCCCGTGCCTTTTTTTTACTCTCTAGTCGTCTTTCATCCTGTTGAGCCATGGAGCAGGTTTTAATGCCAAAAAAAAAAAGTTACTTTGGTTTGACAGAGGAAGTGGAATTAACCTCTGGGAGGGAGAGACAAAATGTTGTTTAGAAATGCCAGAATCATTTGTCATTTGTATTCATATGTTGTTTGGGAACCCACATCTAGAGCATTTGTATCCTCCAAAGTGCTTATTTTAGTCAATTGCTTTGTCTAGAAGTTTGTGCTCAGTCATAGACGACTCTTGGGAGTGCAGTATCTGTTTAGTTATTCTGAATACTCACTCCTTCCCATTTGAAATTGCAATTTTTTTTTGTCATGTATGGGAAATAAGAAGTATAAAATATTAAACTGTTATTAGTATGGATAGTGGGATAGGAATTATTAGTGGGGTGGGGAATAGTAATAAGTTGGTTGATGTGAGTATGACAAGCGAGTCCCAGTGGTTAAAATATATTATAAAGTTTCCATTTTGAGATTTTGCAATTTCAAGTGGGACGGAGGGGGAGTATGTAGGTGGGAGTATACAGGTTTCTTGTTATCACTTGAGATCACAAGGAGTATTCTTAGCATTCCTGCCTTTAAGTAGTATTGTTCTCATTTTGCAACTTATGTTAAACTAATGTTTTCTGTTGGCGGTCTCTTACTAATATCTCTATAACTACGTGGGTGCAGGAACATAGTACGAGGAGGATTAACACGTAGCACTCAATAACATCATCATTGACCTCGTCTCTGGTCATCTTCTTGTTCAACGTTTCATTTGTATTTTGTTCCATTTACCCTCACGTGGTTTATTTCAAAATTGTAATTTGCATGCCAATCCATTGTGTTCCTCCCATTATGAAAAAAGAGTGAGCGACGAAAAATCAAAGGAGAAGAATCAAGAGATTAGAAATTGGTATGCTTCTGACGTAGTCTGCGATATCCCTCTGCTCGGATATCAGCGAGAAAGAGATGAAGGGACGTTGAAGTTGAACTAACCCTTTGGCAGATTCTTATATGAGAGTGGCAGTTTGTTTTGTGGTTGTATAGGTAACTTCTTGGTGTTGACTTGGCGCCACTTGTACTTTTTTCGCCCCCACCTCGTTTGAATTAGTCATATGTTTTGTAATTTGCAGCTTAGTGTGATTTGTCATTATCCAGGTTTGTTAATATTCTTGTGATCTTGTATAAGAAACTTCAATATTTCCTTTGATTGTGGTTTATATTCATGACATCTATGGCATTTTAGGCAGATTGGGAACGAGAGACATCAATGGCATTTTAGGCAGATTGGTATCGAGAATCTCTTCATTGTATTGGAGAGTGAAGTATGTATGATTACCATCTTGGTTTTCATACAAGTTTACTTTTCAAGTACTTGCAAGATTAGATATTTACTCAGATCATAAAAACTACTCCCTCTGTCTTCTCTGTCGTTAAATGAGTGTCCATTTTCAAAAAAAAAATTGTCCCAAAATGAGTGGCTTTTTTGAACGAAACTTTGTACTTAAATGATTTTTTTCAAAAAAAATTTCAACGGGTTTTTTTTTTATACGTGCAAAACTAAATGTTTGGAAATGAGATTACAAGATTATACTCCCTTCGTTCCAAGTAAGTTGTAACATTCATTTTGAAGTTGCAAAATTAAGGATATAATATTATATTAAGAATGAAAGGTAGTGAGGAAGAGAGAGAATTAGTGGGGAAGAAAAGAAAATGAGTGGAGAATAATGAGTGGTTGGGAGGAAAAGAGAGAATGAGTGGAGGATTATAAAAGTAATAAAAAGCTTTCATTTTTAGATTGTTGCATCTTAAGAGAAATGCCTTAGACGGCAAAATATTTCAACTTACTTGGAAACGGAGGGATTATATGAATCTTTGCCACCAAATTGTATAAAGAGTTGAGATTTTCAGATGTCCCTTAAAATGAAATTTGGACACTCATTTAGGGACATAGGTAGTAATATAGTTTATTTGTACTGTATTTTTTTTAAAATAGTTACTCTGTACTGTTAGAACATGGATTGCGTAACATGTGATTATTAATTCCATGTATAGTCATAAATATAATGTTAAAATAAAATGTAGAAATATAATATATGTGTAGAATTTCTGAAGTGTAATATTACCTATTTATAATGGGCAAAATGGTAATTACGCACTACTTATGTGAAACGGTGTAGTCCCCTAAATGAAGTGCCTCTTTGTCTTTTATATATATGGCCTTCCATCAGCCCTTAAGACACACAAAAACATTTATTATTATCTCATTATATTCTCTTCATGAAGTACTAGAAGAACTAGAGAGGGCTCTATCATTTAGAAGAACCCCGTCCCCTACATTCTTCTTCTTTATCCTCCTTAAGGAACAAAAAATGGATTCAACAGGTAATACGCTTCCGCCTCTATCCCTTCTCTAACCTCTTCCGGATTTGAGTGTTTATGTTCCAACAAAATTGATTTTTTGACCGTTTATTCCCGTTAACTAACGGGAGTTTGACCAAATATGACCGTTTTGACTGCATTTTTGGACGACTTTTTAGACTTAAAAAAAAATAATTCTTATCCTAATTAAATTTCCTAACTATAAATACTATTTTCCTTTCCAAATAAATTACTTCATCAAAACTCAGTTATCTCTCTCAACTCTCTCAAACGAAAATTATTGATTCAAGACTTTCAAGTACCATTTCAGCATTTCTACAGCCACAATCTGATCATATTTTCCACCCAACATCTTCATTTCATCTTCATTTCTCTCTACGGCATATTTTCCATCATGAGTAATTTCCTTAAAAAGTTGACAAGCAACAAGAGTAATGCTAGTAAGGGGAAAGCCTCATCTTCATCACCCCAAGCACCACCACGACCATCATTTGTTGATCCCGAAGGTCTCTATTTTGAAGGGGGAGCTGTGGGAGCTAATGAAAATTTGTGGGGGGAATGGAATGAAGGCGACGAAGTGTTAGAAGTTCCAAATTTTGCACTGCCACCACCACCACCACCACCACCACCACCATTTGAAGGTGGTCTAAGTTCAACTCCAAATACTCAAGAAAGTGATGCCAATAATATGGAAGCCACAAATTAGCCAACAAGGTAGTCAGTACTCAGTAGTCAAGCCGAACTCGTCAGATCAAGTTTTTTTTTTTTTTTTTTTTTTTTTTTTAAATCAGTCAGATCAAGTTGAGAATTGAGATGATTAAAAAAAAAAAAAAAGGAACCGCGGAACCGGATTGTGACAAACGGAACCGGTGTAAGCAAGGGCCGGTTAAGGTTCACCTATATGCCGA
This sequence comes from Campanula takesimana, assembly GCA_026119855.1. Taxonomy (NCBI): domain Eukaryota; kingdom Viridiplantae; phylum Streptophyta; class Magnoliopsida; order Asterales; family Campanulaceae; genus Campanula; species Campanula takesimana. The sequence goes on from JAOWBW010001582.1 coordinate 76,957, forward strand.
ACCGGAACCGGCGTTGGTCATCCCTAGTAGGCGTTATGGATTTTTGACCATGGGCTGCCCCCAAATTCTTCAGTCCTTGCCTGCACAACCCGACCAAGAAGCCCGCCCGTCGGCCACCCAAAAAATGCACGCGGACGGACTTGAATTTGCGGGTCCAAATCTGTGGTGAAGCTATGGATGGATGGCCAAAACCGGTTCCGGGCCCGGTTCCGGTTCGGCATATATGTGACCCTGAACCGGCCCGTGCTTACCCCGGTTCCGGTTCCGGTTGACACAATCCGGTTCCGGTTAGGCTCCGGTTCCGGTCCCCCCTTTAAAATTATTGAAAAACAAGAGATTTTCGGTCCGGTTCGCCATTTATGTGAACCGTAACCGGCCCGGATGAATGACGGTTCCGGTTTATTCGCCGGTTTGCTCCGGTTCCGTGATTTTCTGGTCCGGTTCCGGTCCGTTTTTCCGGTTCCGGTTGGCCATCCCTAGGTGAAGCCCGCAAATGAGGTGTAAGCCCAGTTGTTGTTGTTGTTTTTTATTTTTTATTTATTTTTGTATGTAGCTTGTCCAAAATGCTTTAAAAACAGTTTGCTGATAAATCTGTTAGAGGGACATTTTCGTCCAAAATGTTGATAATGGATTCTAATTAATACAAAATTTCCTAAAAAATATACGCTAATGTATTTATTATTTATATTATATACTTACTTAATGACTATAATTTTTTAAATAGAATGTTTTACTACACTTTAACGATTTCATTCATTAAAACTCTAAAATAGCTACATAAAATCTATGTTTAACTATTTTATTTACAATAGTAATGTACTAATATTATTAGGCTTTTTATATTTTTACTATATTTTAAATTCACGTTTTAGGTCTTTATATTTTTAAATATTTTTATTTTTTTCCCATTTTTAAAGGAAAAATTCAGTCAAAATCCGTTTCGACTGGATCCATGAACCAATGAACAGGGTGTCCATGGGTCAAACATACGGGTTGGACCAGATCCGATCTGCGAACAGACTCAACGCGGGCAAATTAGGCCGGACGAGCCTTTGAGTGATCGACATGTTCACCATCAATATTTCCTCCAATCCTATAAAAGTTGCACTCTTTGCTCAAAAGGGCGTCTCACTAAATACACTTTTTCAAAATTAAAATTTTATAATGCTTCATATGATATCCATTTGCATACTCACGCTAACTATCAACTTTCTATTATTTAGCATATAGAGAAAATTTTGGGAGAAACTAGTTTCTCCATAAGTTATAAAAAGTCCTGTTTTTATAGGGGTTAAAGTTTAGGGTTTAAAGTTTAGGGTTTAGGCCTTTTAGGATTTAAGAAGGGTTAAAAAACATGACTTTTTATAGGAACTAGTTTCCCCCAAAACCAACTCTAGCATATATTCTTACTGAGACTTCACCTTTCAATTCGTACTTTCAACACTCAGACCACTTACACATGTTCTTATTCCCAAAAAATAAAAAAAAATAAAAAATACAATTTTTAATAGGACTTAGAGAGTTTTAATTATTATTATTATTATTATTATTATTATTTTGTTTCAAAAAAAATAAAATAAAAAATATTATTAAATTTTTATTTTGAGCTTTAAAACAAAAATTTTAAATAAGGGGAGAGAAAAGTGAAAATCTAGAGAAAAACTTGTTTTACACTCGCTCGCTTTAGTGTAAATCTTATAGATTCAGATGTGAAAACAAGGTTTTCCGAGACTAACTCGAGAGAGAATAGTACTACCTCTGTCCCTAAATGAATGTCCAAATTTCATTTTAAGGGCACTGAAAATCTCAACTTTGTTGTACAAGTTGGTAGCAAATATTCATTTATAATCTTGTAATCTCCTTTCCAAACATTTAGTTTTGCACGTATAAAGAAACCAGTGAAAAAAAAACCGAAAAAAAAAAAACATTTAAAGAGAAAGTTATGCTAAAAAAAGACACTCATTTTGGGACAAATATTTTTTGAAAATGGACAATCATTTAGATTTAAGGATAGAGGGGAGTAAGATTTTTTGAGTGTGTGAATAACAGCACCCATTGGAGCCCATTTCTACTTTGAGACGAAAAACCGGAAAATAGAAACAAAAGCCAATTTGACATCGACTCCCGAGTCCTGACCTAAACTTAACTAGTCATCGCCGCCTCTGTTTTCACAAAGACCCTCCTCGATACCTTACTCATCCTCTCAACCCGTCACCATTTTTGGAGACGAGAGAGAGAAAGAAGTTTTTTTTTTTTTTTTTTTTTTTTTTTATTCAGGTCTGTTCAATCGGTGGACAACAATGGGGAAGAACGAGAAAACGGGGTTAGGGAGAGCCCTAGTGAAGCACCACAACCAAATGATTCAACAGTCTAAAGAAAAAGGCCGTTCTTATCGCACTCAATTTAATAAGGTTCTTGAATCAATCACCGATGTCAACGACATCGACGCCGTCATCCAACAAGCCGACGAAGCTGACCTCCTCTTCTCCGCCGACGATGACTCTTCCGTCAATCCCCTAATTGATTTGTATACCCTTTTTCTTCAAATTTTCTTTTTCTATCTCTCTCTTTTTGGAGCTAATTAGTTGTTTCATAATTTTCTTTTTTATTTGTGCATACCCATCTGATTCAAACATTATGAGATGAATTGTTTAATTGAAATGGTTATGTTGAAATTTTCAAATATTATTATACTGCTTGTTAGTAGAAATGTAGGCATGGTGGAAATAGAGAGCCAAACAGAAATATGACTAATTTGTACGAAATAACTATGCTTAAATGCAATTAGGCCTTCATTTTATTGTATTTTGTCAATGTTTAGTCGCTTTCTTCTTTTTATACTTTGCATGACAGTGTGTTGAGGTTCAATTTCTTTAAGATATGTGCTCGGTAATGTGGTTATGAATGTTTATGCTTCTATATGTTTGGATATTGTGGTTACGGGGTTTCTTTGAATATATGTGCACAGGGACTCGAGCTCTAGCAACAGTGAAATGACTCCCAAAATGAGGAGAGAGAAACAGAAGGAGGAGGAGGCATTGCATGTGGGCAGTCTTCGTGTTCCGAGGAGGTATTTGATTTCATCTGTTTTTGAGTTTATGGTATATTTTCCATCAACCTAATGTGTTTTATGTTTCTTCAGGCCAGCATGGAATGCTAAGATGACTGTCGAAGAGCTTGATGCCAATGAAAGACGAGCCTTTCTAGTTTGGCGCCGTAGCCTTGCAAGGTCTAGTTTTATCTCATGGAACTTTATTTTGTCTTAGGTTTTTTTTATTTTTTCTTTGTACATATTTTCTAGCAAGTGTTTTGTAATGCGGGGCGGGGCAAAAGTTGATACTCCCTCAGCCTTGAAAAAGATTGTCCTATTTTACAAGTCAAACCTGTTATCGTGAATACTTTACATGCATATACCTTCTTCATATCAAACTGTATTAATTGCATTTTTAGAAATGAGACATTCTTTTGGGGACAAATAAGAAAGGAAAATATGATCTTTTGGGCGTGGATGGAGTATTAGCATTAACATGGTCCATATTCTCTCTTGCTTATCAAATCCAATTTGAAAGTTGAAACATAAATAGAAAGAATATCTCTTGCATATGCTTTTATGTAATCTCTTGCATATTTTTACATTTTGGCCCATGATTGATTGCATTGTTTTTGTTTTCTCCCCCGATCATATGAGAACACATCAGATTCTTACGATTGTGTGCGTTGAACGTGGGTTCTCATTCAATATGAAAATTATTGTCTGCTAGTCGCTCAAGTTCTCAAGCATGGTTAATGTAATGCAGACTTGAAGAGAATGAGACGCTTGTTCTTACACCGTTTGAGAAGAACCTGGACATCTGGAGACAACTTTGGAGGGTTGTTGAACGTAGTGATCTGGTAAGCCTTTTGGTCTTTTTTTACTTTATTATTGCATGTGTCCTTGAGCTTTATATTCAATAGGTAGATTGTTTACTTGTATGTTTCATCATTCCTGCTCTCATATAGAAATAAAAATATGTGGTATTCTAGCCAGACTTCATGTTATTTAAATATTTTTTTTTTATGAAAGCTCGAGTATTTAGTTAACACATTAGATGCCTAGAAGTGGCTGAAGATCCACCGTTGCGTCTCTGGAGCATGTGACCCTGTTACAAAAATATTTTGAGCCATCTGTTGTTTTTTAACCACACATTTGATTATATTTTTGAGGGGTGGGGGGGGGGGGTGAATGAGTAATCATGCCCATAACTTCCTCTATCGAGATCAATTTGGTCAAACCTTTACTGAGATATTTAATGTGTGCATGCGCTGCACTACATCTCATCTCGGTCACCATGCTTTTTATAGCTGGTCTGAGATTAGGTGCACATTATATTAGCTGCACATTATAGTTCTTCCTATCAAAAATCTTTAATGTGGTGTTTTTGATTTTATTTGACGGGGGTATTAACTGCTCAAATATAAAGAAAAGGGATGTCTTACTATTTAAATTAACTGACGCATGTCGTTTCTTTTTGACTTTGCATTATCTTCCTCCCTCTAATTTCATTCTTATTGGTATTTATATGTGTTTAATACACATTGGAGAAAATGAAAGCGAACTATTTACTTCCACATTTGTGTCAAGTTGGACTTTTCATGTAATTATCGATATGGTGAAGCAAAATTATGGCTCGATATATTTTTCTTTTTAGTTGTATAGCCAAAGCTTATTTTTTTCTTAAGCAACTTAATTTGATGTTCTAATTCTCGTCTTTCTCTCCAGCTTGTAATGGTTGTAGATGCACGAGACCCGCTGTTCTATCGTTGTCCGGATCTTGAGGTATTGACATGGTTTATTGTGTACTTATTCTGGGTTCTTCTTGATTTAACTTACCCTGTTACTCTCAAAGAGTCGTCGTACTTTCTGTTGTGGGACGCTTCATTCAAATTATTAAGCTTCAATATCTGGTTAATATATGAGTAAACCCTCCCCAACCCACCCCCACACTCACGTATATACATATACATATATATATACACACACATACATACATACATATGCATACATAAATACACACATATATACATACATATATGTATGTGTATAGACGTTTATTTATACTGTTATTTAAAGCATATAAAGATTTTTTCAGACAAGGGTCCTAAAAGTACTCAAAAATTAAACTCTAATCAGGGCAGTAGTTCTATTCATGATTAACAATAAATATCTTAGATGCAATACCTATCCTGTAGTTATTCTCCTCTTTTAGCTCATTAAGGATTTCACTCTATTCAAGATGGTCATGGTGAGAAAATATCATGGATTTCAGGTTCCCCTATCAGTGAGTGCGTCAAGATACCAATGTTGTAAAGTCATTTCTCCAAATTGATTATACAATTTTTCTCAGCCATGAAAAAATCAATATTTTCTAAAGTCTATATATCACTCGCCAGCTATAAGTTGAATCAGTATATCTATATTAGCCCTCTGTTCCCAAATTGTGCTTTGCGGCTACACCTTTCACCAGCAATGTTGCCACAATCATTATATCAATTTTTTTGTATATTATTATTATTTTTTTCATTTCCTCTGTATTATAAGTGTAGTTTTTATTATCACTATTTGTTTCTTTTCTCTTCTTATTTTCTTTTCATTTTTCTAAATTTTATTTCCACCTATTTCTTCTTTTAACTATTTTTTTTTTCTTGGATCTTTTTTTTCTTTCATGATGACATGTGAGGAATCCACTACCAAGTGTCATTTGGTAATCAACTTTTGATATTACCGGGATTGGCCTTAACAAAATCTTTGAATTAAGATGAATGTAAATAAGTGGAGTTAATATGCAAAATTTGTCTGTTTTGTTACCCTGGGCTTTCAAAGTGCCTTTCCAGGGAGTATGATGCAAGGACCCAATATAGACTTGTACTACTCAAAGTTTAAGTTATGATATGCTTGATGAACTTTTCAACTTCCTTAAAAATGGGCATTCATTTAGGGACAGGAGAGTAAGACAGTAAGGTCTAAGAGAGCTGCTCCCGTGTTTCTAGAAAAAGGAAAAACACAATATTCTCTGTGATAAAACTTTAATCTTCCCCTGAGATTTTGTTTGGTACTGGAACTTTTTTTACCCGACTCGCAGATAGTATACATGTGACACTGACTTGGTCAAAATATAGGCATATGCGAGAGAAGTTGACGAGCACAAAAGGACATTGCTTCTTATCAACAAGGCAGATCTTTTACCATTATCAGTCAGGTTAGTGTCTTGAAGTCATGGATACATGCCAATTTTTCTTTCCTTTTGTCTTTTCCATGTTTAATATTTGCATCACTTTGCAGAGAGAAGTGGGCCAAATACTTTCGCCTTCACGGGATACTTTTCTTATTTTGGTCCGCCAAAGCTGCAACAGCTGTTTTGGAAGGAAAAGAGCTCGGTTCCGCGCAAGAAACTAATAGCTCGCAAAATGCAGATGCAAAGATATACGACAGGGAGGAATTATTGTCCCGTCTACAGTCCGAAGCGGAGGAGATAGTTTTACGTAGAAGCGAATCAAAATCCGATTTTCACTCAAGTAGTGAAAATGTAAAACCCAAGAGTGTTACTGTGGGATTTGTAGGGTACCCTAATGTTGGAAAAAGCTCAACAATAAATGCCCTAGTTGGGGAGAAGCGGACAGGTGTCACGTCGACACCTGGGAAGACGAAGCATTTTCAGACATTGATAATATCGGAGAAACTAATGTTGTGTGATTGTCCGGGATTGGTTTTCCCATCATTTACAAGCTCAAGGCACGAAATGATAGCATCTGGTGTGTTGCCCATTGACCGAATAACCGAGAACAGGGAGGCTATACAGGTTGTGGCTAATCGGGTACCAAGAAAAGTGATTGAGGAAGTGTACAAAATCTCTCTGCCTAAGCCCAAGCCATATGAACCCCAGAATAGACCTCCTCTAGCATCTGAATTTCTTCGATCTTATTGTGCATCTCGTGGATATGTCGCCTCGAGTGGTCTGCCCGATGAAACAAAAGCTGCCCGACAGATTTTGAAAGATTATATTGTTGGGAAGCTGCCCCACTTTGAAATGCCCCCTGATGAAGCTGGACATGCTGACACGTCAGAGATGCTTGAATCATTGTCAGATTTGTCAGAAGAAGACGGTGAAAGCAATCGAAACAGTGACGGGGACGGAGAAGAAGAAGAAGAAGAAAAAGGTGGTGGTCCTCCGAGTCTGGAGCACTTGCTAGAGGATCTAACATCATTTGATATGGCGAATGGGATTGTTGAGGTACGTAGTAAAAAAAAAGCTTCAACTGCGTCTCACAAACAGCATAAGAAGCCTCAGAGAAACAAGGACCGAACATGGAGGGTGAAAGGGGACGGAAGTGACGGTACACCGATAGTAAGGGTGTTCCAGAAGTCGATAAATAAAGGGCCGGTGTAAGATTTAGTAAGCAATTGTTGTCGTGTTTGAGAGTAAACGAGGCTTATCCTTGTTGATGGATGATACTGTGTACTGACAATGGAGATGATAACTATATTCATATGTTGATATAAGAGGAGATGTGATAGTCTATGACTCTTATTTAGGGCAAATTGCAATTTAGTTACCTGAGTTTGTCGTCAAGTTTCAATTAGTTACCCAGTTTGTGTTTCGGTCAATTTAGTTATCGAATATGTCTTTTTGTTACAATCAGTGTAAAATTTGTTAGCCCATTAGAAAACTAATGAAAATGGATGAAAAATGTAACAAAGTTCTTTCAAAATTGCAATGATCAACCCTAAAGTTTAAATTATTCCATTACACTCCCAAACTAACGAATGTTAAAAGCTATCTTCTTTCTCAAAACCCGGTCATCACCACCACCCAAATCCGGCCACTACCATAACCACCTATCTTCTTTCCAGCGGCGATCCTTCCCCTGCACACCATATTTTCCGGCAATTGTCCATATTTTCCGGCGAAAAAAATTTCAAAAAATCGGACCAGAAAAAATACGATTCCTGCTTCGTTAACCGTTGGATCGTCTTCAAACTTCTGGGGAATGTTCGCATCACCTAGGCGCACTTTTTCACCGTTGTGATCTACCAAAAAATCACCGGAGAGGGAGATAAGTCCGCCGGAGCGAGAGAAAGGCGATTTTTGGGAGATTTTCGCCAGATTTTTTCCGGCGGACTTATCTCCCGCTCCGGTGATTTTTTGGCAGATCCCAGCGGTGAAATGGTGCGCCTAGGTGATGCGAACATTCCCCAGAAGTTTGAAGACGATCCAACGGTTAACGAAGCAGGAATCGTATTTTTTCTGGTCCGATTTTTTGAAATTTTTTTCGCCGGAAAATATGGACAATTGCCGGAAAATATGGTGTGCAGGGGAAGGATCGCCGCTGGAAAGAAGATAGGTGGTTATGGTAGTTGCCGGATTTGGGTGGTGGTGATGACCGGGTTTTGAGAAAGAAGATAGCTTTTAACATTCGTTAGTTTGGGAGTGTAATGGAATAATTTAAACTTTAGGGTTGATCATTGCAATTTTGAAAGAACTTTGTTACATTTTTCATCCATTTTCATTAGTTTTCTAATGGGCTAACAAATTTTACACTGATTGTAACAAAAAGACATATTCGATAACTAAATTGACCGAAACACAAACTAGGTAACTAATTGAAACTTGACGACAAACTCAGGTAACCAAATTGCAATTTGCCCTGTCCTCTCTGATATACTTATTGTGAAGTTAATGTTAAAATTTGAGTTTGACTGTATGTATAGTAGGTTATTACAACACTACAGTATATATGAATACATATATTCATATAGCGAGGTATATGCTTTCAAGTTCTAAGTTCCGATATACTCTCTCCGACCCATAATAAATGTCTCGTTTGACTTTTCAATGTTTTTATGAAATATGGTTTGGTTGTTTGTGCATTGCTTGTAAAATGGTAGAATCGCTTTTAGATTATTTCTTTAATTAGAAATACGACATTTATTTTATAACAGACTAAAAAGAAAAGCAAGACATTTATTAGGGACGGAGGAACGAAATAGAAAATCATCCGGATTCATAAAAATCACAGAGCCACAAAAAATCATCCATGTGTCTGAGAACTGAATCATTATATGAGCAATAATTATAAGTTAATTTAGTTATTCTAATGAAAATTTACAAATTGTTATTGACAGTATTTGAAACAAACAAAATAAAAGTGGGACATCGAAGCTAAAGACAGACAAAACAAAAATCAAAGATTCAAAATAGAAGTAACTTGTAATAAAAGAAAATGTAGCAAGTAACATAGATGAACAAGTCCTTTCAACATAGAAAGCTCATCTGCCTGTAACAAAATAGGCTTAGATCAGAATAGCAACTACTGTTTGTCGAGGGGTTCAACTGTTCCTATTCTAAAATCATTGACTAATAAAGGCTCTTATTTTGAAGTCAATTGTATATAAAGTTCACAAACTCCGTCCCAATCCCATGTGGTGCATATTTTGGCAGCAGGAAACTTTCTCTATTTCCTCATCTCTCTCGCAAATGAAAAATAGTACTCTATGAGATCAATAATCACCTTTGATTTTTCAACAAGATAGTAAACAATATCCAAGTCACTTCCATATCCATCCATACCACCCTATGAATTCCTTCCACCACCTTCAAGCATTCATGTATGCGTTTCTCTTGTTAGAACATGGATTGCATAACAAGTTATTATTTAATTCCTTACATGAAATCATACTTATAATGTTAATATAAAGTGTAGAAAAATCAAATAATGTGTAGAATTTTTGGGTGTAATATTACCTATTTATGATGGGTAAAATGGTAAATTCACACCACTTATGTGAAAGGGTGTAGTCCCTAATTGAAGTGCCTATTTGTTTCCTATATAAAGGCCCTCCATCATACTAAGAAACATACTACATACAATTTATTTCTCTCTCTTCATTCATTGCTAGAAGATCTTGAGAGAAGGCACTATCATTTAGAAGTACTTCATTCCCTACTTCTTCTTCTTAATCTCCCTAAAACGACATCAAGATGGATTCAACAGGTAATACGCTTCCGCCTTCATCCTCTGTCTAACTTATACCAGATTTGAGTTATGACATTAGTGGAATATAAATTGTTCCAACAATTGGTATCAGAGCCCGGTTAAATTCTGGTTTAAGTTTGAGTTTCTTTTGAAAGCTTTAATGCTTCATCTTTGATTCATATATTTTGTTGAATCACTAAGTTTTGATGTTGTTTAGAGACTCTAATTCATTGATAGAGTGCTGATATTCATCATCTAATAAAGAAATTATGAAAAGGTTTGAAGTTTTGCTCTAATGAACACAATGGTTCAAGCAAGATTATCCCTATATAGCATAGTTATGTGTTGTATAATGCATGAACTATGTGGATCTACTTACTTGATCATGTTGTTTTAAAACAAGATTATCCCTAAATAGCATGGCTATGCATTGTATGATGCATATGTTGGAAATTATGCCCTAGGCCCTTGAGAAAGGCCTTACGTTACATCATGTTCTCACTTGTTATGGAGATAACAACCCTGGACTATTATATGTTTTACATGTTTATTATAATAATCCCCGTCCCTAGTACTTATGAAAGACTAGTATAAGTTTAATCGATGATCATATGATGATCATGTGTATGTGATACAAATTAAGCTTATGGGTACTTGTTGGAGAACAAGTACTGGACTTGACCCACCTATGAGATTTATGTCATGGTCAGATGTCATAATTAAATCTCATATAGTTATATCATTTGATATCCTTAGACCTGAGAGTATCATGGTCTTCCACATGATGAACATTATGTTTGACGTACTCAAACGCTACCCATAACCGGGAAATGCTACGATTGGCATAATAGAATTCTTGTAGGGAAGAATGATAAGTCAAGATGGAATTTGTCCCTCCTCAAGAGAGATATTTGCTTAGGCCACTCGTAGAGTGAGATTGATGAAATGCGTGGCCACGCTCAAATGAATTGATGTGATCAATAACATTTGCTCATAATCAATCTACTCAAGATCGAGTAAGCATTGAACAATATAAGTTGACGTGGACCATGACTTATGTTCAATATGATATCGTGTGACAAAAGGATTGTGATATGTTCTATGAGGATAACGAACTTCGTTAAGTTATATTAATTGGGTAGTCATGATGGCTTGCTAGAGTCCGCTCATGACTTATGTGTTTGACCTTGGTTAGAATCATTGCCAACTTAATATAATCCTATGGGGTCACACACAAAAGAACGAACCAAAGAACACCAAAATTCATATAGCCTTTGAAGATTAGAAAAACATGTTTTCTAATGGGTCTAGCAATCCAGATCTAGAATGGTTCTAGATATTCGTTCGCGTGTGGATACACATAGAGGATGTTTGCTTTAGCATCTCAAAGTTCGTGTTCCTATGATCCTGATTCAAAGAATGCGAAGAACGAGGAGATCAAATCTTAAAGCTTGAAGACTTGAAGATTTGAAGATCCAAAAATTTTAAACGCACAACATGGTTAGTATTCTAAATTCATCTTGCTATTAATTTAATCATCATGAATGGATCTTGGGGCTTAGGGTTTTGTTGATTGTTATCGCTTTCTTCCGATGCGCATCCCAACAGTGGTATCAGAGCCCCGTTCATGTATGATTATTTTAATAATATCATGTTGATAATATAATTGGATTATATGTGTTAACATGTTATTTGAATTTAGATTCAAGGTGTTTATGTGATCTATGCGTTTTATGTGGTTTATTATTTTTGTAACTTTAATCGCAATAAATAGTATGGTGGATTTAAAATTGTTTGGGTTATCAATTTTTTATTGGATCAAAGTTTTGATAATCTAGAGATTCAAGAATAAATGGTTTATTCAAGGTTTTGATGATTATGATAATTGGATCATCAAGAACATCAAATCTTAATTGAATAGGGGAAAAACAATTTTGAGACGAATTTTGAATTTAAAAATATCGATTTTTCGCAGAAGGTCCGACCGGACCTAGACTGTGACCCGGACGGACCCTCGGTTCTGGTGCGGGCGCAGGGCTAGGGTTTGGGGTGGATTTTGTGGTTTGAAAATCCTATTTGTTTTAGTCTTGTGAATTCTAAGATTGGATCAATGTTTGGAAGGCTAGCCTACGTTCTCGAGACTGTGTTTCCCAAACTTGATCGCATTCAAAGATTCAAAGATAAAACGAAGTTAGAATTATGAAGGGTTCATAATTGCTAAAATTGAGAAACAAAATTCGTGATTCAAAGTTTGGATATCCATGTGGAATTATGAATGCAATTGGCCTACGTTCATCGAGACCATCTATTGCTTAGTTTCGGCCACATGGACTACATTCTTAGTATCTTGAATTAGTGCGGAATTGTGGATGCCTATGGCTTAGTTTCGGTCGCACTTCTTGTTGTATTGATTTGGATTTAATTACCAAAGTTCAAAGAGTTTCATCCTCATAATTATAGAGAAACTAATGACACATAAATATTATGCTTAAATTAATGGAGATTAATTTAATGACTAATCTTGATGCTTTACATGTTATGTACTTATAAACATGTTATATGCTATATGAGATGAACCTTCTTTAATATTTTAAGTCATGTGCCAATCCATGATAGACACTTGTGAGTACACCGGGTAGTTTTATGTGGACTCTGCCAAAGCGAGGTGCATTAATTCTATCAGTGTATGAGCAAGATGAGTGAATGAGAGTTTCCTATGCGTTTATCATGGTTTGACTTAATTAGGCTATCAAAAGACAAAGTTTTGGGCCAAAGGCACAAGATGAGATTAAAACATGTTTGAAATAAGATGTCTACTTAAAATTTCATAAAAGATCTAAGAGTCACATATGATGTGATTGATAAAAGTTATCTACCTAATTAATTTAATTTTGAGCAGTATCGCCAAAGCGGACTTGAAATTAAATTAAAGTTGGATCTTAGCCCACATGAGTTATATTATACAATTGTTGTATATGAAGGCTATATAATTTAGTGGGAGTATTTATGAAAAACAACTATTTATCTCTTAAATGATTGGTATGAAATATATGTGTATATTTATTTGCATATTTGTGAATATTAACTTTAACTTTAATTATGTTTGTTACTGCGATCTGTTCTTGAAAGGACAAAATTAAAGTGAGAATGATATTAATTTTTTTGATTAAATCATGAGCTTAAGAATTGTTCTAAAGCAAGAACGGAAATTATACATTCTTAATAATCCTAAGTAACCTAAATTGCAATATTAATTTGATTAATATGTTCCGTAGGATCATCAAAATTTAATTTGATTAACTTGTTGATGATCTTAGATTCATGAATAAATTGTTTATTCTTGGTTTTGATGATCATGATGATTGGATCATCATGAACACCAAATCCTAATTGAATCAAGGAAAGCAATTTTAAGGTAAATTTTGGAAATTTAAAATCTACCGCTTTTGTGATAAAATATTTTGAGTTGAATTTAATTGTCAGATGACTGGTTTTAGAAACTGTGTTTCCTGAAATTGAATGTCAGTTTTAAAATTAATCTGGGATTGAATCTAGTTTTAGATGACTGGTTTTTGAAACTGTGTTTCCTGAAATTAAATGTCAGTTTCAAAATTAATCTGGGATTGAATCTAATTTCAGATGACTGGTTTTCGAAACTGTGTTTCCTGAAAAGTGATGTCAATTCAGAATTCAGAAAACTGAAATTAGAATCCTGAATCGTTCTTGATTGCTGAAATTAGTTAAATTGATGAGACATGTTTGTGCTCTCAATATCTGAATTATCATACGGAAAGATGATGATCTAAGTCGAAAATTTGATTTTTGACTTAATGAATTTCTAAAAGGAAAAAGGATTAAAAGATAAAGGTAAACGTTGTCAAGCCTAAAGGAAATAATTGTGGCTAAAATTATAACTCTTAATGATGCAATTTGGTAATGTGGCAATTGGATTGACCATTTAAAATTGTAATCGAAATTCTGGATGATCAAAAGAAAGTGAATGGTAGTGAGACTACCACTTGGGATATTTATGTTATAAAATTAATCTTTCTACCTCTAATTACTGGGTATTGGATACCAGATGTAGATCACACATTTGTAAAATGTGCAAGAATTAGTACATTGAAAGAATACTTAAGATAAAGTTAATCTACGAATGGTAATGATGCAAGAGTTGCAACATTGTTCATAGAACACTTATGAAGTGACTTTACTCATTAAGTAGAAAGTATTATTTTGTTATAAGATAATGAATGATATTTATTTCTTATTGAGAATAAGAAAAGTACTTTATTTATTATGATTTGCTTTATCGTACTGTTAAATCATATAAATAAATCTTATATCCTAAATCTTGAAGAACAAAATAATAATTAAGACTATAACATAAATAATTAAATTCTTTATTCATTATTGTTTTGATCAAATGAATGAGAAACGCATATCTAAAATTCCATGGGACGGACTTTTAAATTCATACGATTTTGAATCATATGATATATGCAAATCTTATTTACTTAGATCAAGACATCTTTTACTAGGAGTAGTAAAATGGCTAGTAACTTATTTGACCTAATACATGTTGATGTATATGGTGCATTAAGTAGCAATGCTAAAAGAGGATTTTGGTACAACTTGGCAAAACTATTCAAAGATTCTGATTAGATCGAGATGATGAATAATTGAACCAAGAGTTTGACAATCATCTTTAAGGTTGTGAAATTATTTCACAATGAACTCCACAAAGAACAACATTTTGGAATGATGTGTCTACGTGGAGGTAAGGAACCTTATTGGATATGGTTTATTAGATGATAAAGTCAAATTAATCTTCCAATTATTATATTGGGGTTATATTTTGGAAACCGCTATAATTACACTAATTTGAGTTTCATCAAAATAGGTTCAAGGATACCATATGTGATATGGAATGAAAGAAAACTTGTTTTGTCTTTCATGAAGACTAGTGGTAACCCGTGCTTTGCACGTGAAACTAATTTACCAATTTTAGTATCTTTTATTTCTCTTATATTTTTATTTAATAGTATTAGTTAATCTTAAATCATATTAATTGTATAATTTTTAACTATAATAATTAATTATTAATACTAAATATAATTATTAAATTAAATAGTTAACTATTAATAGTTAAATATAATAGTTAACTATTTATAGTGAAATATAATAGTTAACTATAATAAGTAACTACCATAGTAACTATAATAGTAACTATTATAGTTAACTATTATTTATTATAATAGTTAACTATAATAGTTACTGTTGGTCCCAGAGGGCAACAAGGGTATAGAACCGCTAGAGGGGGGGGGGGTGAATAGCGGTCCGAAACTTTTTCGAAAATACCCTTAAAATCAACCGAGTACTTATCAGTTTGGCCAACTGCGGTTCAAAGCACAAGAACCGAACTGATAAAATGCACAGCGGAGTTTGCGGTTTTGGCCAAATATGTTAGTTAAAGAGTTGGGAGGTTTGACTCGGGTTGAGAAAACACTATGATGCAACAGAATAGTTAAACTTAAAGTTTAAAGGAAAACACAATTCATCTTTCAAGTCATTTCGTATATGGAAACGAGTTCAAGACCACAAACAAGAAAGATAAATATCAAGACAGAAAATAAAGATCCAACACACAAATTGAAGAGGTTCGTTCTTAAATGAACTACGTCCTCTACCTAGATGGTTAGTCTAGGATTTTCTAATAGCTATGAGACTTGTATTAATTTAGAGGAGGTTTTACAAGATGAATCTAAACTCTAAACAATAAGTCTAACCTAAGCTATAATAACAACCGGTGTTTTCGAAGTATATAATCTATGTGATCATATAAATCGGGTGCGTGTGTGAAAAGAAATCAAATGCTCTAAGTATCTAAATGATGGTTGAGCAAATGAAATTCTTTCGGTGTAAAGGCTAAGTATGAATGGTTGTTAGGCTTGAAGCTTTTGATGAAGAACTGGGTTTGCAATGGAGATGGTTTGAAGATATGAATATCTGGGTTTAAATATTCAAAGCAAACTTGAATACTTGGGAATGAATCTCTTGAAGCTCAGCAACCTTCATTGTTGAATAGTGAAGGCTATTTATAGGCAGAGCACCCTTGTGACCGTTGGGTAAAGATTTGGATCAAATCTGAAGGGTACAGTGCTGTCGAAATCCCATTGGTTGAGCTGTCATTTTCGTCCTTGGTTTTGTCTTGTAGTCCTAGGTAGTTGTTGCACCACTACCTGACAATTGTCCTTTGTTGCAGAAAGGACTAACGGTAAACAATTCAAACTGATAGACAAACCGACATTCCTTGCAGAAACTCCAAGTTAACTTAGAGTTATTTTGACATGACATAACAACATCCTTTTACGGTCAAAAAGGGAATGTTTGTCTAAGGAATAAATGACATCTCTTTAATTCTTCAATAACTTATCTGCGGCTTCACCAAGCATAGGGGCGGTTTGAAGAATGATCTTGATGAGCGGTTTCATCAAACATGCAAACTGCAGTTTGATGAAAACTGAAGGGCTCCATGCTGGCGGTCTCAAGATGACGGCTTGAAGCACTAAACCGCTAATGATACAACCGAACTATACTCAGCCTAGACAACTAAAAACACTAGAAATGGACTTATCTAAAAATTGAAGTAGAACTTCATTACATGCGGTCCTAAAGTCCATAAAAAGACACGTGGCATGGATCAATCAAATTAAGGTGGGTGTACTAACAATGAATCCTAACAATCTCCCCCTATTTGATTGATGCCATTACCACACTATGATAATAGCAAAACATTGTACTTGGTAAGAACATGTCAGAAATAAATTTCATGAAATTGCATGTCCCAAGTCAATGCACACACTATGCTAGATCATAGATTTCTAATCTATCAAAAACAAAGGAAATGAAGAAAAGATAGAAAAGAAATACATTCAGATGCATAAAAGATGATATGATTTTGAGGATCAGAAATGCATGTTTAAACTGAATGTTTAAAACATAATGCAATAAAAAGTATTTTCATGATGAATGTAGTGCATGAGGTTTTAAGAAATACAAGCATTGTTTCACAAACAAGCAGTTTGAATAAACAAAGTTTTGGAAACAGAATGCTATGCAGTCATTCTCATTATAATTCAATCATAAAGGAAAGTAACTTACAATGTATGAATTACAAGAGACATCAAAAAGAAAGACTAATAAAGGAAATCTAGTCTACTTCATCTGCAACAGAACCCCTTGCAGCAGCAGCATCATCTGCGGTTTGGTTCTGAACGGTTTGAGCGTCTTGAGCAGCTTGTTCTTCTGCAGCTTGAGCATCAACCGCGGGGGCGGTTTGATCAACATTTCTAGAACCGGATCCACGGGTGGCTTAAAAAACAAAGTCAGCTGCACGAAGCCGAACTTCAGTCGGTTCATCAATCTTCAATTCAATTGCAGCGGCTTGTTTGACAAGTTTCCCGGTTCTATGCAGGATAAGTTCTGAAGAATCAAGTGCATGCTGAGCCAGAATGTCAAGTTTCTCAACAACAGATTGAAGAGATGCATCAACGGCTTGAAACTTTAAGTTGCAAAGATCATTGTTGGTTCTGACAAGATCTTGAAGAGCCAGTTGATTTTCCAAGATTAAGTTCAGTTTCTCATCTAGCTGTTGTTGTCTTGACCTATCATCAAATCTCTCATTCACTCTCTCCCCCTTAATGGCATCAAGATCAGATTGTAAAGTGAGGAGATGAGTGTCAAACCGAGAAGTGGCGGTTTGCTGATGAACTTGAATATTCCTAACCGCATCTATTAAATCGGCGGTTGTAGCATGAAGAGGTAGAATTGGATAGGAAGGAATTGAAGAGGGCGGTTCATCAGAAGGAGTGTAGTCAGGGATGTGCTCATCACTGGAATTATCATCATCAGAAATTTGGATGGCATCATCAGATTGATGGGATGAAGATGGCATTTTGGCTTTACCTTTCAAGAGAATGTGTGCCTCTTCTAAAGTTTCACCCATAGAGATCCTAAGGGCGGTTTCAAGGTCAATGGGATCAAAATGAGGAAAAGAGTGAACAGGGATAATTGCAGTTTGAGGAGGGGAAGGAGGAAGAAGAGGAAATCTCAAATAATCATCATTCAGAAGAATGGAAGGGGAAGGCACAAATCTCCAATTCAACATAGGAGGATAAGCTCTAGCAGTTAATTTTAGAAAGAATTGACTAGCAAGAGTGGGATCCATGAGTACCTGATCGGCAATCTCACCCATCACTTTGTCTGCAACTGAAAGAATTAAGTTTTCAACTGCGGCTTCCATCTCATCCTTGGGAAAGATAGAAAAAGGGTTAGGGCGGCCAGCCTTCAAGAATCTAGCTTCGGCTTTGGCGGCGGCACGAGCATGGGCTCCAGCCCTTCTTTCCCTAGAGGTTTCAGTCTTGAACCGCTTCAAATATTTTGCTAAGTCAGCAGCATTCTTTCGTTTCTTTGTCTTCGGTTTAATGAATGAAACCGATGGCGGAGCAGATGGTGAAACTGAAGACTGAGCCATCGGTTGGACCGACGTAGAAACTGAAGGTTGAGCAGATGAGATGACTGGTGAAGGTTGAACTGCTGTAGCATATGGTAAGTCTGGAGATGAAGATGGAGTATGTTCTGGTGAATCAAAATCCAGCTTTCTTTTTAGTGAAGGAGGAGAGACCTCAACCAACATTGGGTCAATACCTGCCTTCCTCATCCCAGCTCTTTCTCTTAGCTCTTTTGCAAATGCTCCTTCAAGTGGTGAGTGATCCCTTTTGTAGTCAGCCTCACTGAAGTCTACAGCTCCTGGTGGCCTTGACTGCCAATGCTCCACATAATCACTTTTCTTTACCAACTTTCTCTTCTTCTTTGGCGGTTGAACCTCAAGAACTTCAACATCTTGCTCAGGTTCACCAAGTGCCTCAGACATATCAGTCTGCTCAGGCAATGCTGCAGCCTCAAACTCATCGGTTTGCTCAGGCTGAACCACAATGGTAGATACAGCGGTTTGTTCAACTAGAACCGCATCCTCAGACACTTCGGTCTGCTCAGGATCGGTTTGAGAGGAAGGTTTAAGGTTTGGGAAGGCTTTGAAAATTTCAGCCAACTGTTCTTCAGAGAATTGAACAGAGGGCGGTTTAGAAGTGGAAGGTTTAGGAGGAGAAGGGATAGGAAGAAAAAGATGAGGTGAAGGGATAAGTTCTGGAATGGATTTAGCCTTGGCGGCTTTAAGAGAGGAGGCATCCATAGCAAAATTTAAGGATTTCTCCACATTTTGATGTACTGGAGAGAGAGGTTTAACTTGAGGTTTGGGAATAGAGGGTTTAGAAGTGATAGGTTTTGAAAGTGTAGGAGATAGTCTGATGGGGGGAAAAGAGGTTGAAGAAGATGAAGGTTTTGATGACGGTTTGGATAAGGGTTTAGGAGGCGGTTTGGATAGGTTTGCTTTTGTAATAACCGAAGGGATTTGAGCAGTTCCCTTTCTCTTCCTTGGAGCAGCGGTTTCCTTGGGACGAGCCGCAGATATAGACCGAACTGCAGGCTCCCCCTCAACCGCAGGCTCCCCCTCAGCCTGTACCGCGGTCTGAGCTAACTGACTTAACCCCAGTCGGTTTAGAGTAGCAGTTTGACCTTCATTTCTTAGCATCGTAGCATGGGCCTGATCAGCAATGGCACCAGCATACGGTTTCCCAGATTTGTTGAGCCGAGCCTCAGGAAATGGGCCACGTTCGGCTTCAGGAAGAGGGTCCTCATTCCAAACAGATTGAGCAAACCGCCATCCAAAAGTTGTTCTGAAGGTATCAAGTTTTGACAATCCAAAGATGGACTTTTCAATTGGGTCCAACCAATAGTCCTTGTGTTCAGCAGAGAACTTGAAAATGGCAGTATCTTGATGCAAGAACTTTGTCAGCAACCTGCAATGAGTTCTGACCTTGGATTTTCCAGCGGCTTTAGCAGCATGGAGGCGGTTTAGAGCATTTATGATCTCCTTCATCACAACCTTGGGCCAGTGCAGTTTCTTCCCTTTAAGAATGGCCACACAGTAGGCATACTGTTCACTTGTAAAATTGTTGTGGTTTCCATTCTTGCACATAACTCCAGAATCCACCAATTCACATAGGTGAGCCATCACCTCTCCAAAGTCCTTTTTGGAGGAATTCTTGGTGGAGAAAGAATTTACTCCAATCAACTCCATTGTAGTATTACTTAGAAGTTCCGGTTTTATCCCCATGACTCCAGAGTTCTCAAGACCAGCTAGAACTGCAATCTTGGAAGCCGTTAGGATCACTTCTTTGCCACAGACGGTGGACTTGATAGCATCTTCAAACTTCATCTCTCCGGATTCCAGATCCCTCATCGGTTCTCCTCTTACATCTAGTAAGGCAGCCTTTGTGGAGATCCCATTTTCAAAGAATTCGGCGCAGATAATTGTAACGAACTGCGGTTCATCCATAAGAAACAATGGTAGCAGCTTTGCATCATTCAGCAGTTTGAGGAGCTTCCTTCCAACTGCATCTTGTTTAAGTTCATCCACAAGAACCCTAGAGCCGGGAACAAAGTTTGAGGGATCCTGAAAGATTTACTTAGTTAGAAATAACTTAAAGAATGATAGTTTGAATCCTTAAGCAAACCGCGGTTTGATTAAGTCCTACAAACTATAACAAGGAATCCTAATGATGAAAACATGCAGTTTAAGGAGAGTAAGGGTAAAAATGTAAAAACAAAGAATGAATGAACAGTGTAGGCAAAACGAATCAAAGAGGGAAAATTTTGAAAAAGAGTTTGAATGCATGAAGAACACGAAGAACAGAGTATGAATATGCAAAACAACATCTTAACCAAAATATGGAAAAATTATATCAAAATGATCACAAAGGGAAGATTCTAACAAAGTTCTAAATAAACTAAGACAAATAACAACACATGAACCCAGAATCTGCAAAATTTCGCAAGAACACCAAATAACCCCAAAATTGATTTTGCTCAAAATTGAACACAAATCTTAAAACAAAGTAATCAAACAGTGTATATAAGTAAATGCGAGCACAAACCAACCAAGAAATTGAAGAAAAAGCATAAAATGATCAAAGGAAGATGAACAAGCTTTTAAGCTTCAACAATGGCAGATAAATGAAGTATACTGAGTTAGGGTTCAGAATTTCATACCATATCAGGCTTCGATGGTTTGGACGATGTAGAAGAAGAAGCAAGATCAATTGATTTCTTTGGTGCCATTAAAATTTTTGTTTAAGTAAGAGAATTTTGAGTAAGAACAGAGAGAGAGAGAGATGTATGCGTACAGAGGAGAGAGAAGGGGTTTTTGCTAAAAAGAGTAAGAAGGTAAAAAGATAAATTGAAAAATGGTTTGTCTTTTATACTCAATTAACCACCTCGGGTAGTGGAGCGGGCATGACGGCTGAAGGAAACTCAACCGTCAGTGTACCTGTCGATTCGCATTCAATGCGGCAGAGATAATTGCAAAAAGGTCCTTAAAGAATGAAGTGACATAAAGTAGGGACTAAAATGCAATTTCATACCTGAGCGGTTTTGCGTAAACCGACTTACCTTTCCCTCATTATCGGTTTAGGTGAAACCGATATCTTCCAGATCTATCTTCGGTTTTAGTATAAAAACCGAAACCTTGCTTTGACAATTCGGTTTGGACAAAACTGAAATTATTCTACTTGACTCTTCGGTTTGAGTGGAATCTTTAACCGAACCATCTTGTTGCGGTTTTGTCGATTGAACCGCAAACTATTTGCATTTTCTTACTAGAGCCAAAATACTTAACAAAAATTATTAGAACAAGAATAAATAGGCATGAATTATATTAAGTAAGTTCCAGCATACCCATTTCTCCTCGTAAATGAAAGAACCTAGAATTTTCAAGCGGTTTGGTGAGAATATCTGCAATTTGATCGTCGGTTCCCACCTTTGCTAGAAAAATGTTCTTCTTTTCAACATGATCTTTGAGGAAATGATATCTTATGTCAATGTGCTTGGTTTTTGAGTGTTGAACTGGATTGTTGGAGATTGATATTGCTGCAGTACTATCACAGTAGATAGGGCAGTTCTTCTCAAATACTTCATAGTCTTCTAACTGCTGTTTCATCCAGAGAATTTGAGAGCAACAGCTTCCAGCCGCAATATATTCAGCTTCAGCGGTTGAGACTGAAACCGATGCTTGTTTCTTGCTGGACCATGATACAAGCCGGGTTCCAAGGAACTGACAAGTACCACTTGTGCTCTTTCTGCTTATCTTACATGCTGCAAAGTCAGCATCTGAATAACCTAATAGATCAAATGAAGATTCTTTGGAGTACCAAAGTCCAAGATTAACAGATCCACATAAATATCTAATAATTCTTTTAACAGCAATAAGATGAGATTCTCTAGGGTCAGCTTGAAATCTAACACAAACACAAACACTGAACATGATATCCGGCCTACTAGCAGTTAAGTAAAGTAAAGAACCAATCATACCTCGGTAGAGAGTCTGATCAACTTTCTTACCTCGTTCATCTTGATCCAAACTGTAGGCCTTTTGCATTGGGGTATCAACTGGCTTAGCGGTTTCAAGCCCAAATTTCTTGATCAAATCTTTGGTATATTTGGCTTGGTTGATAAAGATTCCATCATGACATTGCTTGATTTGGAGTCCAAGAAAGAATGTCAATTCTCCCATCATACTCATCTCAAATTTACCTTTCATAAGCTTCTCAAACTTAACACACATAGTCTCATTAGTAGAACCGAAAATAATATCATCAACATATATTTGAACTAATAATGAATGACCTTTGTGTTTAGCAATGAATAGGGTTGTATCAATTTTACCTCTAGAGAAGCCTTGATCAATAAGAAATTTAGATAGAGTGTCATACCATGCTCTTGGAGCTTGTTTGAGTCCATACAAGGCCTTCTTGAGCTTGAAGACATGATTGGGATATTTGTTGTCTTCAAATCCTGACGGTTGAGCTACATAAACTTCTTCTTGTAGTTCACCATTCAGAAATGCACTCTTCACATCCATTTGATATAACTTGAATTTCTTGAAGGAGGCATAAGCCAGGAACAATCTAATGGCTTC
The DNA here is from genome assembly GCA_026119855.1 of Campanula takesimana. NCBI lineage: Eukaryota > Viridiplantae > Streptophyta > Magnoliopsida > Asterales > Campanulaceae > Campanula > Campanula takesimana. The sequence goes on from JAOWBW010001582.1 coordinate 100,064, forward strand.
AAGTCTGGCTACAGGGGCAAAGGTTTCATCATAATCAATCCCTTCTTCTTGCCTATAACCCTGAGCAACCAACCTTGCTTTGTTTCTTGTAATAGTACCATTTTCATCCATCTTATTTCTGTATACCCATTTTGTTCCAATTACAGTGTGATATTTGGGCCTTGGAACTAGAGTCCAAACTCTGCATCTTTCAAACTGATTAAGCTCTTCTTGCATTGCAGCTACCCAACTTGGATCACTTAGAGCTTCATCTACCTTCTTCGGTTCCATCTGAGATAACAGTGCGGTTGAGAACAAACTGTGGTTATCTCTATGAGTCAAGCTTCCTCTTGTCTGAACACCAGAACTGATAGGACCTATAACATTAGTTTTTGGATGGTCTCTATGCTCATTGATATCTGGAGGGAGGTCTTCATGAACCACTATTTCTTGAAGATTTTCCAGAGGAGGCTCTTCTTAATATTCATTGAAATCTTCATTGAAGGTGATGTTTGGAACTGGATCAACGGTTTCAATGGGATCAGAAGAATGCGGTTCTACAGCAACACCTTTGGTTTGATTTGGAGTGGCTGGAGAACCTGATGGAGCGGTTTGAGTAGGTTGGTCATTTGCGGTTGCATGATTATGGTAAGATGTACCTGTCTCAAAACCACTAAAATTATCAGCAACATTTGGAGCCATATGTGGCTCAAGAAGATTATGTTCATCAAATGTAACATGGACTGACTCTACAATTTTTAAAGATGTCTTATTGAAACAACGAAAAGCTTTGGAGTGTTTTGAATAACCGACAAAAATACCTTCATCGGCCTTAGCATTAAATTTACCTCGATGCTCTTTGCCATTGTACAAGATGTAGCACTTGCATCCAAATATCTTGAAGAAGGCAATGTTGGGTGGTCTGCCTCTCCACAATTCATAAGGGGTCTTGTTGTGAACTTTGATGATTAGGGAGCGGTTCTGGGTGAAGCATGCGGTATTGATGGCTTCGGCCCAGAAGTATTTGGGAAGCTTTGCTTCTGCAATCATTGTCTTCCCGGCTTCAATCAAAGTCCTGTTCTTTCTTTCTACAACTCCATTCTGTTGTGGAACCCCAGCGGCAGAGAAGTTATGATCAATTCCATGATCATCACAATATTGGGCAACACCATTGTTTGTAAATTCGGTTCCATTATCTGAACGAACGGAAACAATGTCATCCAATTTTTGAGTTTGGAGCTGTCTAAAGAGAGCGGTTACGATGCCATAAGTATCATCTTTAGAGGCCATTATTTCCACCCATGTATATCTTGAATAAAAGTGTATAGCGGTTTCCTCCAATACTGGCGGTTGGGACAGGTCCAAATAAATCCATGTGCAGCAGTTGCAAACAGCGGTTCGTTGAGGGCGCGGTTTTGCTAGGAAATGACTGTTTGGGCTGCTTTCCAAGCTGGCATGCTTTACACTTTTCATCATGATGGTCAGCCACTTTGGGTAGTCCTTTTACTAGACCATCCCTGTGCAGTTTTGCTAGATACTTGAAGTTCAAGTGGCTGAGCCGCTTATGTCATAACCAGCTGCTTTCACTTATATTTTTGGCTACAAAACAGAGGTCAGCAATAGAAACAATATTGCTTAAATCTATCATATAAACATCACCTGTTCTGTTGCCAGTCAGTAGAGTGACTTCAGAGGAAGCATCTTTGATATAACAGTTAGTTGATGTGAAGATGCAGTTCATTCCTTTGTCACAAAACTGAGATATGGAGAGAAGGTTGTGCTTGAGTCCTTCTACTAATGACACATTTTCAATAGTCACATTTCCTCGTTTGATTGCTCCATATCCTACTGTTTCTCCTTTCTTGTTGTTACCAAACACTACTGGGGGACCTTTCATTTGGATGAAACTGCAGAGTAGTTCGGAATCTCCAGTCATGTGTCGTGAGCATCCACTATCCAAATACCAGAGATCCTTCTTCTTCTTAGCGGTTCCAGCCATAAAACATGAAATCTGAAAAATAAACATGAAAGGTTTTGGTCCCCCTTATTCCTTGGGTCCTAGGGTTAGCAGCTTTTTGGGACCCACACTTGTCTGACCTTAGGATTTTTACGTCCCTTGGCATTGGGTGTGAATCTTAAAAGACAATGACCAGCACTATGACCAAAATCAGCACAAATAGCACAATGAATAAATCCAGGTTTTGGTTGCGATTTTACAAACCCTTTACTGACCTTCGGTTTCTCATGTTTTACTGGGTCAGCGGTTTTGGCTTTAACAAAGATTACCTTCTTGAGCTCAACCTTCCTCTTAGGTGCGGCTTTAGGGAAAATGATAGGAATTTCCTTAAACCGACTAGGAGTGGTTTCATCACTCAATACTTCCTTGGTTGCCTCAGCCGCTATGGATTTCTCTTTCCACTTTGAATCTCTCCCAGTCTGGTTTTTAGGGTACTCAAAGAAATAATTTTTCCTTTTAATTTCTTGTTTTGAGCCCTTTTTACCAGCATGATTAACCTTAGGAATTTCTTTGGTTTGTTCAGTAGGTTTCACACCACCTTCGGCACAGAGACAGGGACACTTACACCCATCATCGGTTTTAAACCCCAATCCACTTTTATCCGAAGTAGGAATTTGTGAATTTAGGATTTGTTCCACGGTGACACCAGACTTAGTCCATACATCGGTCACTTTTTGGAGGTCATCCCTTTGTACGGTAAGATCATGGATTTGGGTGAGAAGTACCTCGGTTCTGTCCTTCAGATAGCGGTTTTCATCCACAATAGTAGATATCACAGCAATTTGGAGCTTGAGGTTTTCAATTTCCTCCTTGTGGGATTTACATACATACACGTTGGGATTCTTCAAGTTCCGCAGCCATTAGTTTATATGCCTTTTTAAGTACAGTGTGTTGTTGACATATAATATTTGCACGTTCTAGTACCTGGTCATCATGACTTTGGTCTGTTTGAACCTCGGGAGTGTAGTTTGGTGTTGTAGGAGCTCTGCTTGATCTAGCCTCAGGAGTCTTAGGTGAAACTGACTTCATTTATTGTTTTGGCAGTGGAAGGCTTTCGTCAATTTCAATTCTTTCTTCAAATCCCATGAGACAGAGATTAGCAGTTTCTTCATCATCACTTTCATCTGAGTCTGAACCCATCCATGTCAGCGGTTGATCTCCTTGGTCAGCTACCATTCCTTTTCTTTTCACGAATTTCTTGTTGAATGGTTTCTTTGCTGGCGCGGCTTCATAGCGCGGTTTGGGACAACTTGACGCAAAGTGACCTGGCTGTCTGCAGTTATAAAAAACCAAGTCTTCCCTTGTCTTGGGATCTGCAGTTTTGTTGAATCTGGTTGGAGGGACAAACTTTGCTGGGCCTTTGGATGGAAATTGAGATCTATTATTTTTCCTGAACTTGGTGTATCTCTTCACATACAAAGCAAATTCTTCATCATCCATTTCATCAAAATCAACTTGAGTAGAACTTGAGGATTGTGATCCTACACTCTGAGCATAAGAACTTTGAGGAGGAGTGTAGGATTGATGAGACTGCTGATAAGATTGATAAGATTGAGGATATGGTTGATGTGATTGAGGATAGGATTGTTGAGACTGTTGGTAATATTCAGAAGGTGCGGTTTGAGGATTATATCTAGGAACATTTTGGTCAGGAGGAGCGGTTTGCAAGTGGAGGTGAGGAGCGGTTTGATGATGGTCTGGATTGTAGACAGGAGATGAGGTATTGTTGAATGCAGCTAGAGAGAGGGTCTTAAATCTGCTTTCGGTTTCATGGACCTCTTCAAGCTTAAATTCAAAAACCTTCAGCATGGCATACAAGTGTCGAAGATCAAGAGATTCCAAGTCCTTGTTGTCTTCAATGTTAGTAGTTTTGATCAGCCATTTGCTACCAAGTGCTTGCATGAATCTCATGTTCAAATCTGTATTAGAATAGACATGTCCAAGAGAAAAACAAACATTAACGATATCAATAAACCTCTCATAGCATTGTCTAAGAGATTCCTTATGATCTTTAACAAAATAGTCAAAGAGTCTTCTCTGTTGATAGAGGCGGTTCTTCTTGGTATCTGAATCTCCTTCCAGAAAGTCAACTATAGCATCCCAGGTAGCCTTTGCGGTTTTGCAGTGAAGCACCTTAGAATGAGTCCTCAGGTCAATAGCTGACACTAGCATGGACATAGCTCTTCCATCAAAATCCACATTGATGCGGTCTGCATCAGTCCATTCACTTTCTAATTTCTTAACTTCAGCTTCTTCTCCTGCGGTTCCTGCACGTGGGTTAGCTTTCATAGGAACATATGGTCCATCAGTAACCGCGGTCCACAGTCTACGATCACATGAAATCATGTGTTTCATCATCCTATCTTTCCAAAAGATAAAACTATCTTCATCCAGAATCGGTAAGTGATTCGAATTGGATGTTTGCATCATATGGGTGTTTGTGTTTGCCATTGGATCAGCACCCAAGCGGTTAAGCTTGTAAAAACAAATTTGGTGGATATGCTCTGATACCACTTGTTGGTCCCAGAGGGCAACAAGGGTATAGAACCGCTAGAGGGGGGGTGAATAGCGGTCCAAAACTTTTTCGAAAATACCCTTAAAATCAACCGAGTACTTATCAGTTTGGCCAACTGCGGTTCAAAGCACAAGAACCGAACTGATAAAATGCACAGCGGAGTTTGCGGTTTTGGCCAAATATGTTAGTTAAAGAGTTGGGAGGTTTGACTCGGGTTGAGAAAACACTATGATGCAACAGAATAGTTAAACTTAAAGTTTAAAGGAAAACACAATTCATCTTTCAAGTCATTTCGTATATGGAAACGAGTTCAAGACCACAAACAAGAAAGATAAATATCAAGACAGAAAATAAAGATCCAACACATAAATTGAAGAGGTTCGTTCTTAAATGAACTACGTCCTCTACCTAGATGGTTAGTCTAGGATTTTCTAATAGCTATGAGACTTGTATTAATTTAGAGGAGGTTTTACAAGATGAATCTAAACTCTAAACAATAAGTCTAACCTAAGCTATAATAACAACCGGTGTTTTCGAAGTATATAATCTATGTGATCATATAAATCGGGTGTGTGTGTGAAAAGAAATCAAATGCTCTAAGTATCTAAATGATGGTTGAGCAAATGGAATTCTTTCGGTGTAAAGTCTAAGTATGAATGGTTGTTAGGCTTGAAGCTTTTGATGAAGAACTGGGTTTGCAATGGAGATGGTTTGAAGATATGAATATCTGGGTTTAAATCTTCAAAGCAAACTTGAATACTTGGGAATGAATCTCTTGAAGCTCAGCAACCTTCATTGTTGAATAGTGAAGGCTATTTATAGGCAGAGCACCCTTGTGACCGTTGGGTAAAGATTTGAATCAAATCTGAAGGGTACAGTGCTGTCGAAATCCCATTGGTTGAGCTGTCATTTTCGTCCTTGGTTTTGTCTTGTAGTCCTAGGTAGTTGTTGCACCACTACCTGACAATTGTCCTTTGTTGCAGAAAGGACTAACGGTAAACAATTCAAACTGATAGACAAACCGACATTCCTTGCAGAAACTCCAAGTTAACTTAGAGTTATTTTGACATGACATAACAACATCTTTTTACGGTCAAAAAGGAAATGTTTGTCTAAGGAATAAATGACATCTCTTTAATTCTTCAATAACTGCTCTGCGGCTTCACCAAGCATAGGGGCGGTTTGAAGAATGATCTTGATGAGCGGTTTCATCAAACATACAAACTGCAGTTTGATGAAAACTGAAGGGCTCCATGCTGGCGGTCTCAAGATGACGGCTTGAAGCACTAAACCGCTAATGATACAACCGAACTATACTCAGCCTAGACAACTAAAAACACTAGAAATGGACTTATCTAAAAATTGAAGTAGAACTTCATTACATGCGGTCCTAAAGTCCATAAAAAGACACATGGCATGGATCAATCAAATTAAGGTGGGTGTACTAACAATGAATCCTAACAGTTACCATATATAGTAACTAATACTATTATCTAATGGAAACAAATGAAAAATCACTTATTTATTAGGGTGGAATTGATGTGGCATCACCAAATACTTCATTTCCCCATAACTTATCCACATGGCAACACTATTGTTCTCTTCACCAACTTTAATAAATATAGCTATTTTTTCTATTTAATAAAGAAACATAATATCTTTTTGGGGGTATATAAGTATATTGTACATGAATTAAAACATTTCCTTACAAATTTAGGACAATTGTGTTAATTTTTTTTTAGCTTTTGTTGCATATAATTTGTATTTATTATGATAATTAAAACTTAAAATTAAATATGATTTATTATTATTATGAATTAAATTTTAATTCAATACATGATCGACTTAATAATATTAGCTATTGTCCAATAAATTATATTTTTATTATATATACACATTATAATTAGTAAATATAAAAGTCTATAGTGTACATATAATGTGTTAGTAAAATAATAAATTAATTAACTAATATTATTAATAGTAATAATGTATATATCTAGTAACTTTTATGATTAATTAATACTCTCTTGTCTTAGAGTAAGAGTCCTACTTTGCTTACGCACACTTATTAAACAATAATAGAAAATGGGTAAACATTGCAGGTGGGCTGAGAATATAAATGTCCAAAACACAATTCATAGTGCAATTGGGCAATATATAAGTTAGTAAGTTTGGTATTTTTGTAATTATAAAAACATTAGAAATAAAATAGAGTCCAAAACACTATTAATCTTTTCTCATAATTTGTCAATTTGAGAAAGACTCTATGGAGTATATTAAAATAGAAAGTAGAACTCTAACTCTTAGACGAAGTGAGTACTGCTAATACTAAATATTAGCATATATTGTATAATTATTAACTGATACTATTAATAATAGTTAATTTATATAACAATAATGGTTAACTAATATTATTATTCATAGCAATAATTTATAATGAAAATTGTGATTAACTAATAATATTAATTAATAATAATTTTTATTTATTTAATAACTAACTCTAATTAAAAAATAAAAAATATAATAATAGTTAACTATTAATAATTAATTATTATATACTTAATATTAGTATTAGCTAATAATATTGATTACTACATAAGGTAATTACTATAGTTAACTATTGTTAACTATTACTAATAATAGTAAGAGTTAACTTTAATAGTTAACTATTATAGTAACTATTACTATTAGTTACTATATAGGGTAACTATAATAGTTAACTATTACTAATAATAGTAATAGTTACTATAATAGTTAACTATAATAGTTACCATATATAGTAACTAATAGTATTAGCTAATACTATTAGCTAAGAAAAAGAATTTGAAAAGTCACATATTTATGTTGGTAGGATAGATGTGGCATTACCATATGCAAGCTTTTCTATAGTTTATCCACATGTCAACACTATAACTCTCCTCACCAACTTTTGCGAAAAGACTTGTTTGGGACAAGCTCACACTTAAATCTAATAAATGTATTTCCATGGGATATCCTAAGGAAACTTGAGGATATTATTTTACTTCTAAGAAACAAATTGTTTGTTTGGCGATGGTACTTTTCTAGATAAATTGTTTATCTCTAAAAGAACCAGTGGGAGTAAAATATATCTCGAATGGTTCGAGACCTAGAAAATTACATTGAACCTTTGATGGAAGTTGAACAAAGATTCACAAGGAGTTGTGAAAATTCGTTCAAGTTACACAAGTTACTTGAATATATGATAGGATACAATCTATAACAAGAAATATTGGATTTCTCATAATAGAAAGTATTGAGGTAAAGTTCATTGAGAATGACATATTTACCACCTACCAAAATGCAATATCCACTCCATTTTAAATTAATGGCTTGGAGTCATAAAATCTATAAGGCAATCCATGTAGTATAATCAAGTTTCGAACTTGATCATTCTAACCTAAGGCGTAAAAACCAAATGATGGAATTGAGTTTTCTTGGAGGAAACTAACATAGGTAGTAAGGAACATACTAATTAAGCAAGACTAAGTGTGAAAAGGTTGACTCATACTTCGACTATGATAAAACTTTCTCGCTCATAGTCATGCTTAAAGATATTAGAATTCTCATTGTCATCTCTTCATATTTGGAATATGAAATTTGACAAATAGATATCAAAACAGCGTTTCTTAAACAGGAACTCACTTAAGGATGTATTGGATACAACCTAAATGTTTTGATAGTCTAGAAAATTCTAATAAAGTATGTTTGTCGCGAACCCGACCCCGCGGGCCCGGAGTACGCGAGCTGGACGTCGACTTAAACAATAAACTCTAAAATAATGAAGATAAAAATTTCCTTTTATACCAAAAGATGATAACACAAAGTTTTGAAATCCAACTTGAACAACAAAATATAAACTAGTGTAAGCTCCATAAGTTTACACCCAAAATAATAAATATACAATTCTTAATGACGTCATTGTTTGGTGACACTATCCCAAGGTTATACATTTAAATAATGCAAACCGAATAACAACCTTCCCCAAAAAGCTATATCCACACTCGACGTCCTGTCTCGTGATCAGCGAGTCTAATCCTTTCCACCTGGGGGGGGGGGGTTAAGGAAAAACAAAGACAAAAGAAAAGGGGGTGAGATAAATCTCAATAAGTTACTAATGCAACTACATGACATGCTATGATGCAATAAGCAATAAACAATAATAAATATCACTTAGCACGTAGCATTTATCAGTTAACAGATAGCAGCGAAAATAAACAAGTAACAAAGGATATTAGCCAAGGTTTTCCAACTGATAGAACCAAATAAAGGTCGCTGCGCAGCTTCAATAATCAACAATCAACATCTTCATAGTAGTATGAAAGCTTGAAGAGAAAACCCCCGGTACCGGAACCAATAACAAAGTAACGTGCCACAAAGGACGGGAGCCATGCCACAAAGTCATGCTCCAAAACGTGTAGCTAGAATACTCACAAAAGGAGCTAGCTCATCCCATCCAAGGCCAATCTGGATGGGGAAAGAAGGACCAATGGGCGATGCTATACTGGACTTGGCTTGTGCCATTATAGTATTATCCATTGCCTGACTCGATACACAAATAACCAGCTGGACTTTCAAATGAAAGCTAAGTAATAAACACTAGCTTAAATAAACAACCACTGATTCCAAAGTAGGGAATCTTTATCACGAAGTCACCAAGAAAGTGAAATGAACCAACAACACATAATTAAAGTGTTCCAATAATCTCAACAATGATAACATAATTCCCATATCACATTCAATCACAAAGGATCCAGTTAACTCAAGAACACAACCAAAACTACTCACTCATCTCGAAGAGCTCAAGGAGAGATTTAAAACGATAACTTATACACCTAAAACGGAGTCCGGATGAGGGAGTTACGAACTATTGAAGATTGTCTACGAAAAGTACATGAGGATGAAGCTCAGGGCTTGTACAGCGGAGGGGGCGCACGCCCTCACAGAAAGGGTGCGCGCGCCCTATAGGATCAGAAGATTCATGCCAAAAAGGCCAGAGGAGGGTGCGCGCGCTCGCGAGAAAAGGGTGCGCACGCCCTTAGCATCAGAAGGTTTTGTTTACAAAGGGGCATAAGGGTGCGCACGCCCCCTCCCAAAGGGTGCGCGCGCCCCCTTGCCCGGAGGGGCAATTTCCGGCCAATTTTCTGGGTTTATTCAAGAATTCTTACCATTTTCACAAATTCTCAAAATCAATCACAACCAAACTTCCCACCAAGCATAAACATGAACCAAAACAACTTAACAACTAGAAAGGGACCTAAAACACATCATCTATCAACCCAAACTAAGATTGAAACCCAACATTCATAACAATCACCATTTTTAACCAAAAACCAAAATAAATTCCAAATAAATCCCAAACTCCATCAAACATCAAATGTATCAACTAAAGCATTATATAAACATGAAATGAACACTCTAGCATAAAAATGGGGGAAAAGCAACTTACCCGGATTTTCTCAAAGATGACGGAATTCAAATATTTTTGGTTCCACGCGATCCTATCAACGATCTAAACACATTTCATAAAATGAGTACTAAGAAAAGATGAGAGGAAGAGGATGAAAATGAAGAGAAAATGGAGAGAAGAAAAACTTACCTTTCTTGGAGAGAGAGAGAAAGAAACTGGGAATGGGGGATGGAGTAGGGTGAGGGAGAGGTGAGGGAGAAAGAGAGGGAGTAGGGAGATGATTTTTCCAAAAACTTACACTTAGCCCCCTCCCCACTTACTACACCAACTCTAATACTTCCTACTAACAACTAAGACCAAACAATACTACACTAGCACAAATGGCCCAAATAAAATGCTAGGCATAAATTATTATAACACATAAAATACACACATAAATTATTAATTAAATAATAATTTAAACAATTAAATAAGAAATAAATAAATAATTAAATATTTATTATTAGAAAATAGAGACGGGTTTTCGGGTCGTGACATTCACTCCCCCTTAAAGAAAATTCGACCCGAATTTTAACGAGACTTACCCGAAATGAAAAGCCACGGATATTTCTTCTCTATCTCATCTCGAAGCTCCCACGTCGATTCCTCAACATTGTGATTCCTCCAAAGAACTCTAACCAGCGGAATGCTTTTGTTCCTCAACTCTTGGACTTTGGTATCAAGAATCCGAACCGGTCGTTCCTCGTAAGTCATGTCGGGCTCTATATCCTCCGGTACCCTCGGTAACACGTGAGATGGATCATGAACATACTTCCGAAGCATAGAAACGTGAAAAACATTATGTAACCGGTCCAAAGAAGATGGTAACGCAAGCCGATATGCTAGAAGTCCCACTTTCCCCAAAATCTCAAACGGTCCAACAAACCTCGGAGCCAATTTACCCTTCTTCCCAAGCCTTCGAATGCCCACTTTCGGAGATACCTTTAGGAACACGAAGTCTCCGGTCTGAAAACTAAGATCTCGTCTTCGGTGATCGGCATAGCTCTTCTGTCGACTCTGGGCTGTTTTCAGTCGGTCTCGAATAATTTTAAATTTCTCAACTGAATCCTGAAGCGAATCAATACCCACGATCTTCGCTTCACCGACCTCATCCCAACAGATAGGCGATCTACATTTTCTCCCATATAAGGCCTCATAAGGTGCCATCTCGATACTAGCCTGATAACTGTTGTTGTAAGAGAATTCCACTAATGGTAAATGTCTATCCCAAGAATCGGAAAAGTCTATCGAACAAGCTCGCAACATATCCTCCAAAATCTGAATGGTCCTCTCGGATTGACCGTCGGTCTGAGGGTGAAAAGCTGTGCTGAATCGCAAATCTGTACCCAAAGCTTCCTGTAACGCTTTCCAGAATCTAGAAGTAAACCTCGGATCACGATCCGACACAATGCTAACCGGGACTCCATGCAATCTCACAATCTCATCAATGTAAAGGGTCGCAAGCTTTTCCATCGAGTACCTAATGTCAATAGGCAAGAAATGCACTCTTGGTCAGTCTATCCACGATTACCCAAACACTGTCATACTTACTACGGGTACGAGGTAGTCCCGTAACGAAATCCATAGTTACATGCTCCCATTTCCACTCCGGAATCTCTAATGGTTGAAGTAGTCCTGCGGGTCTCTGATGCTCGGCTTTGACCTGCTGACAAGTTAAACATTTCGAAACATACTCGGCTATTTCCCTCTTCATGTTGTTCCACCAAAAGTGTTGTTTCAAATTTTGATACATCTTCGTACTACCCGGATGAATAGTATATCTCGATTTGTGACCCTCATCTAAAACTTGCCTCTTTATTCCACCAACATCGGGTACGCACAAGCAACCACGGAAAGTCAACACCCCATTCGAACTCATAGAAAAATCCTCGAAGTTCTTTTCCTTCATTTTACCCATTACTTTCACTAACTCGGGATCTTCTTTCTGAGCTTCCTTTATTCTTTGAATTAGGGTCGAAGACACCCTAATATTCGCAAAAATAGCCCCATGTCTCGATTCACAAGGACACCAATCTCGAACATCCTCAAGCATTTTCCACTCTCGAACCATCATCGAAGCCACATAAGATTTCCTACTAATCGCATCGGCTACCACATTCGCCTTCCCCGGGTGATAAGAAATCGTACAATCATAGTCCTTTAAGAGTTCCATCCATCGACGCTGCCGGTTGTTCAATTCCTTTTGAGAGAAGAGGTATTTTAAACTCTTGTGATCGGTAAAAATCTCAAACTTCGCTCCATATAGGTAATGCTTCCACTTATGCAACGCAAAGACTATCGCAGCCAACTCCATATCATGAGTAGGGTAATTCTGTTCACTAGGGGTCAACTTCCTCGAAGCATAAGCGATTACTTTCCCATTCTGCATCAAAACACAACCCAAACCCTCTTTCGAAGCATCACTGTAAATCACTAAGTCGTCATTTCCATTTGGTAACGCTAGAATAGGAGCCGTAGTTAATCTCTTCTTTAATTCATCAAAGCTACTTTGACATTTTTCACTCCACACAAACGGTACATCCTTCCGGGTCAACTGAGTCATCGGAGTAGCAATCCTCGAAAACCCTTCTATAAACCTCCTGTAATACCCGGCTAAACCCAGAAAACTTCTGATTTCGGTCACTGACTCGGGTCTCTTCCAATCCACTATGGCTTCTATCTTTGAAGGATCCACAGAAATCCCATCTTTAGAAATAACATGACCCAGAAATGAAACCTTCTCGAGCCAAAATTCGCATTTACTAAACTTCGCAAACAACTGCTCCCTCGCAAGAATGGATAAAACTGTCCTCAAGTGTTGCTCGTGCTCCCCTCGAGATTTAGAGTAGACAAGAATATCATCGATGAAAACCACTACGAACGAGTCAAGGTAAGGATGGAAAATTCGGTTCATCAAGTCTATAAACACGGCGGGTGCATTAGTCAACCCAAACGGCATAACCAAGAATTCATAACGACCGTAGCGAGTGCGAAAAGAAGTCTTCGGAATATCCTCCGATCGAATCTTCAACTGATGGTACCCACTCCTCAAATCAAGTTTAGAAAACACAACTGAGCCTTGAAGTTGATCGAACAAATCATCAATATGCGGTAGGGGGTATTTATTCTTCACCGTCACCTGATTCAACTTTCGGTAATCAATACACAATCTCAAAGAACCGTCTTTCTTCCGCACAAACAAAACCGGTGCTCCCCACGGGGAAACACTAGGGCGGATAAACCCTCGATCAAGCAACTCTTGCAACTGAACCTTTAGTTCCTTCAATTCTGCGGGAGCCAACCTATACGGTGCCTTTGAAATCGGAGCCGTACCCGGCAAAAGGTCTATACAAAACTCTATTTCACGATCTGGAGGCATATCATATTCAGAAGAGAAAACATCGGGAAATTCTCTAACTACCCGAACACTCTCCAAACTAGGGGATTCTTTCCTAGTATCAAGCACACTAGCCAAGTACCCCTCACAACCACGATACAACAATCTCCTAGCTTTCACATAAGAAATGATACGAATATTCCTACCCAAAGGCATAGCCTCAAAAACAAATTTAGGCATATTGGGAATAGAAAAAGTAACAACTTTCCTACGACAATCAACAGAAGCATGAAACTTGCTCAACCAATCCATACCCAAAATAACATCAAAGTCTTGAATCGGAAGGACTACCAAGTCCGCACACAAGACACAACCACATATAAGCACATCAAAAGCATGAAAGACTTTATCAGTCACCAAACACTCTCCCATAGGAGTTGACACTTCTAACACATAGGGCAAAGAATCAGATGCAACATTTAGCAAAGAAGAAAATTGTACAGAAATGTAAGAATGAGATGATCCTGGATCTACTAACGTACGTGCGCTCACACTAGATATAGAAACAATACCTCCAATCACTGAGGGATCATCTGCCTGATGCTGATTCATTGCAAACACTTTTCCTTGGACCTTGGGCTTCCCGTAGCATCCCTTTTCTGACCCTGTGGAGCTCCAGCTCCTACCCCAGTCGGTTGACCTCTGAATCTCGGGCAATCCTTCACAAAATGCCCTAACTGCCCATAGTTAATACATTTCCCCTGTTTCTTCCAACACTGGTCCTCCGAGTGTCCTCCCCTTTGGTAATATGAACAGAGTCTCCTATTTTGGTTCCCTTGGTTCCCGGCAGTAGTACCCGGGTTCCTTGGGATCAGTTGCCCTCGGGACTGAAATTGTCCCCCAAAATTACCTCGGTTATCTGAACGGGATTGTGGCTTGCTCTGCCCTCCTTGCTTGCTAGTGTTAGTTACCTCGACCTTCTTCTTATGCTCCCCTATATCTTGCTCAATCAAGTAGGCTCGATCCACCGCATCCTGATAAGTTTGAATCCTCTGTGCTATAAGTTGAGTCCGGATAGAAGTCTTCAAACCCCGAATGAATCTCATAGCTTTCTGTTCTTCGGTCCTCACAAGATAGTCACAATACCGGGCTAATTCTGTGAACTTAGCCGAGTACTGAGCTATAGACAACAAACCTTGCTCCAAGTTGAGAAGCTCGATCTCTTTTCGGTTTTGATCTACTACCGGAATGAAATGCTCTTTGAACTTCCGCACAAACAATTCCCATGCATACACTGTATGGGTATCATCCCAACTCGCCTTAACTCCTTTCCACCAATGCTCGGCGGCCCCAACCAATTATAAGCCGCAAACCGGACCCTATCCTCGTCCGTGCACCCAAACACATCATAAATTTTCTCCATAGACTCAACCCATAGTTCGGCCTTCTTCACATCGGGCTCACCATCGAACTCCCTTGGTTTTAATTTCAGAAATTGTTCCAACCCGTATCGCGGAGGTGCCACATGCTCCTCTCTAGGCCCTTGGTCATGAATTGCCTTCATGGCCGCCTCAAACATGCCTTGGAACATAGCACGGTTCTCTTCCCGAAGATCATTCTGATTCTGAGCCCCACTAGAACCTTCACCCGTTCTTCTTCTAGCCATCGTGAATAATTACCTGCATAAAACATCAACCGTTACTCATTCCGAACACATCTACCCTCCTAGGTCATACTAGTCCACCTAGACTTATACTTAGAGCTAAACCATAGCTCTGATACCAACTGTCGCGACCCTGACCCCGCGGGCCCGGAGTACGCGAGCTGGACGTCGACTTAAACAATAAACTCTAAAATAATGAAGATAAAAATTTCCTTTTATACCAAAAGATGATAACACAAAGTTTTGAAATCCAACTTGAACAACAAAATATAAACTAGTGTAAGCTCCATAAGTTTACACCCAAAATAATAAATATACAATTCTTAATGACGTCATTGTTTGGTGACACTATCCCAAGGTTATACATTTAAATAATGCAAACCGAATAACAACCTTCCCCAAAAAGCTATATCCACACTCGACGTCCTGTCTCGTGATCAGCGAGTCTAATCCTTTCCACCTGGGGGGGGGGGTTAAGGAAAAACAAAGACAAAAGAAAAGGGGGTGAGATAAATCTCAATAAGTTACTAATGCAACTACATGACATGCTATGATGCAATAAGCAATAAACAATAATAAATATCACTTAGCACGTAGCATTTATCAGTTAACAGATAGCAGCGGAAATAAACAAGTAACAAAGGATATTAGCCAAGGTTTTCCAACTGATAGAACCAAATAAAGGTCGCTGCGCAGCTTCAATAATCAACAATCAACATCTTCATAGTAGTATGAAAGCTTGAAGAGAAAACCCCCGGTACCGGAACCAATAACAAAGTAACGTGCCACAAAGGACGGGAGCCATGCCACAAAGTCATGCTCCAAAACGTGTAGCTAGAATACTCACAAAAGGAGCTAGCTCATCCCATCCAAGGCCAATCTGGATGGGGAAAGAAGGACCAATGGGCGATGCTATACTGGACTTGGCTTGTGCCATTATAGTATTATCCATTGCCTGACTCGATACACAAATAACCAGCTGGACTTTCAAATGAAAGCTAAGTAATAAACACTAGCTTAAATAAACAACCACTGATTCCAAAGTAGGGAATCTTTATCACGAAGTCACCAAGAAAGTGAAATGAACCAACAACACATAATTAAAGTGTTCCAATAATCTCAACAATGATAACATAATTCCCATATCACATTCAATCACAAAGGATCCAGTTAACTCAAGAACACAACTAAAACTACTCACTCATCTCGAAGAGCTCAAGGAGAGCTTTAAAACGATAACTTATACACCTAAAACGGAGTCCGAATGAGGGAGTTACGAACTATTGAAGATTGTCTACGAAAAGTACAAGAGGATGAAGCTCAGGGCTTGTACAGCGGAGGGGGCGCACGCCCTCACAGAAAGGGTGCGCGCGCCCTATAGGATCAGAAGGTTCATGCCAAAAAGGCCAGAGGAGGGTCCGCGCGCTCGCGAGAAAAGGGTGCGCACGCCCTTAGCATCAGAAGGTTTTGTTTACAAAGGGGCATAAGGGTGCGCACGCCCCCTCCCAAAGGGTGCGCACGCCCCCTTGCCCGGAGGGGCAATTTCCGGCCAATTTTCTGGGTTTATTCAAGAATTCTTACCATTTTCACAAATTCTCAAAATCAATCACAACCAAACTTCCCACCAAGAATAAACATGAACCAAAACAACTTGACAACTAGAAAGGGACCTAAAACACATCATCTATCAACCCAAACTAAGATTGAAACCCAACATTCATAACAATCACCATTTTTAACCAAAAACCAAAATAAATTCCAAATAAATCCCAAACTCCATCAAACATCAAATGTATCAACTAAAGCATTATATAAACATGAAATGAACACTCTAGCATAAAAATGGGGGAAAAGCAACTTACCCGGATTTTCTCAAAGATGACGGAATTCAAATATTTTTGGTTCCACGCGATCCTATCAACGATCTAAACACATTTCATAAAATGAGTACTAAGAAAAGATGAGAGGAAGAGGATGAAAATGAAGAGAAAATGGAGAGAAGAAAAACTTACCTTTCTTGGAGAGAGAGAGAAAGAAACTGGGAATGGGGGATGGAGTAGGGTGAGGGAGAGGTGAGGGAGAAAGAGAGGGAGTAGGGAGATGATTTTTCCAAAAACTTACACTTAGCCCCCTCCCCACTTACTACACCAACTCTAATACTTCCTACTAACAACTAAGACCAAACAATACTACACTAGCACAAATGGCCCAAATAAAATGCTAGGCATAAATTATTATAACACATAAAATACACACATAAATTATTAATTAAATAATAATTTAAACAATTAAATAAGAAATAAATAAATAATTAAATATTTATTATTAGAAAATAGAGACGGGTTTTCGGGTCGTGACATTCACTCCCCCTTAAAGAAAATTCGACCCGAATTTTAACGAGACTTACCCGAAATGAAAAGCCACGGATATTTCTTCTCTATCTCATCTCGAAGCTCCCACGTCGATTCCTCAACATTGTGATTCCTCCAAAGAACTCTAACCAGCGGAATGCTTTTGTTCCTCAACTCTTGGACTTTGGTATCAAGAATCCGAACCGGTCGTTCCTCGTAAGTCATGTCGGGCTCTATATCCTCCGGTACCCTCGGTAACACGTGAGATGGATCATGAACATACTTCCGAAGCATAGAAACGTGAAAAACATTATGTAACCGGTCCAAAGAAGATGGTAACGCAAGCCGATATGCTAGAAGTCCCACTTTCCCCAAAATCTCAAACGGTCCAACAAACCTCGGAGCCAATTTACCCTTCTTCCCAAGCCTTCGAATGCCCACTTTCGGAGATACCTTTAGGAACACGAAGTCTCCGGTCTGAAAACTAAGATCTCGTCTTCGGTGATCGGCATAGCTCTTCTGTCGACTCTGGGCTGTTTTCAGTCGGTCTCGAATAATTTTAAATTTCTCAACTGAATCCTGAAGCGAATCAATACCCACGATCTTCGCTTCACCGACCTCATCCCAACAGATAGGCGATCTACATTTTCTCCCATATAAGGCCTCATAAGGTGCCATCTCGATACTAGCCTGATAACTGTTGTTGTAAGAGAATTCCACTAATGGTAAATGTCTATCCCAAGAATCGGAAAAGTCTATCGAACAAGCTCGCAACATATCCTCCAAAATCTGAATGGTCCTCTCGGATTGACCGTCGGTCTGAGGGTGAAAAGCTGTGCTGAATCGCAAATCTGTACCCAAAGCTTCCTGTAACGCTTTCCAGAATCTAGAAGTAAACCTCGGATCACGATCCGACACAATGCTAACCGGGACTCCATGCAATCTCACAATCTCATCAATGTAAAGGGTCGCAAGCTTTTCCATCGAGTACCTAATGTCAATAGGCAAGAAATGCACTCTTGGTCAGTCTATCCACGATTACCCAAACACTGTCATACTTACTACGGGTACGAGGTAGTCCCGTAACGAAATCCATAGTTACATGCTCCCATTTCCACTCCGGAATCTCTAATGGTTGAAGTAGTCCTGCGGGTCTCTGATGCTCGGCTTTGACCTGCTGACAAGTTAAACATTTCGAAACATACTCGGCTATTTCCCTCTTCATGTTGTTCCACCAAAAGTGTTGTTTCAAATTTTGATACATCTTCGTACTACCCGGATGAATAGTATATCTCGATTTGTGACCCTCATCTAAAACTTGCCTCTTTATTCCACCAACATCGGGTACGCACAAGCAACCACGGAAAGTCAACACCCCATTCGAACTCATAGAAAAATCCTCGAAGTTCTTTTCCTTCATTTTACCCATTACTTTCACTAACTCGGGATCTTCTTTCTGAGCTTCCTTTATTCTTTGAATTAGGGTCGAAGACACCCTAATATTCGCAAAAATAGCCCCATGTCTCGATTCACAAGGACACCAATCTCGAACATCCTCAAGCATTTTCCACTCTCGAACCATCATCGAAGCCACATAAGATTTCCTACTAATCGCATCGGCTACCACATTCGCCTTCCCCGGGTGATAAGAAATCGTACAATCATAGTCCTTTAAGAGTTCCATCCATCGACGCTGCCGGTTGTTCAATTCCTTTTGAGAGAAGAGGTATTTTAAACTCTTGTGATCGGTAAAAATCTCAAACTTCGCTCCATATAGGTAATGCTTCCACTTATGCAACGCAAAGACTATCGCAGCCAACTCCATATCATGAGTAGGGTAATTCTGTTCACTAGGGGTCAACTTCCTCGAAGCATAAGCGATTACTTTCCCATTCTGCATCAAAACACAACCCAAACCCTCTTTCGAAGCATCACTGTAAATCACTAAGTCGTCATTTCCATTTGGTAACGCTAGAATAGGAGCCGTAGTTAATCTCTTCTTTAATTCATCAAAGCTACTTTGACATTTTTCACTCCACACAAACGGTACATCCTTCCGGGTCAACTGAGTCATCGGAGTAGCAATCCTCGAAAACCCTTCTATAAACCTCCTGTAATACCCGGCTAAACCCAGAAAACTTCTGATTTCGGTCACTGACTCGGGTCTCTTCCAATCCACTATGGCTTCTATCTTTGAAGGATCCACAGAAATCCCATCTTTAGAAATAACATGACCCAGAAATGAAACCTTCTCGAGCCAAAATTCGCATTTACTAAACTTCGCAAACAACTGCTCCCTCGCAAGAATGGATAAAACTGTCCTCAAGTGTTGCTCGTGCTCCCCTCGAGATTTAGAGTAGACAAGAATATCATCGATGAAAACCACTACGAACGAGTCAAGGTAAGGATGGAAAATTCGGTTCATCAAGTCTATAAACACGGCGGGTGCATTAGTCAACCCAAACGGCATAACCAAGAATTCATAACGACCGTAGCGAGTGCGAAAAGAAGTCTTCGGAATATCCTCCGATCGAATCTTCAACTGATGGTACCCACTCCTCAAATCAAGTTTAGAAAACACAACTGAGCCTTGAAGTTGATCGAACAAATCATCAATATGCGGTAGGGGGTATTTATTCTTCACCGTCACCTGATTCAACTTTCGGTAATCAATACACAATCTCAAAGAACCGTCTTTCTTCCGCACAAACAAAACCGGTGCTCCCCACGGGGAAACACTAGGGCGGATAAACCCTCGATCAAGCAACTCTTGCAACTGAACCTTTAGTTCCTTCAATTCTGCGGGAGCCAACCTATACGGTGCCTTTGAAATCGGAGCCGTACCCGGCAAAAGGTCTATACAAAACTCTATTTCACGATCTGGAGGCATATCATATTCAGAAGAGAAAACATCGGGAAATTCTCTAACTACCCGAACACTCTCCAAACTAGGGGATTCTTTCCTAGTATCAAGCACACTAGCCAAGTACCCCTCACAACCACGATACAACAATCTCCTAGCTTTCACATAAGAAATGATACGAATATTCCTACCCAAAGGCATAGCCTCAAAAACAAATTTAGGCATATTGGGAATAGAAAAAGTAACAACTTTCCTACGACAATCAACAGAAGCATGAAACTTGCTCAACCAATCCATACCCAAAATAACATCAAAGTCTTGAATCGGAAGGACTACCAAGTCCGCACACAAGACACAACCACATATAAGCACATCAAAGCATGAAAGACTTTATCAGTCACCAAACACTCTCCCATAGGAGTTGACACTTCTAACACATAGGGCAAAGAATCAGATGCAACATTTAGCAAAGAAGCAAATTGTACAGAAATGTAAGAATGAGATGATCCTGGATCTACTAACGTACGTGCGCTCACACTAGATATAGAAACAATACCTCCAATCACTGAGGGATCATCTGCCTGATGCTGATTCATTGCAAACACTTTTCCTTGGACCTTGGGCTTCCCCGTAGCATCCCTTTTCTGACCCTGTGGAGCTCCAGCTCCTACCCCAGTCGGTTGACCTCTGAATCTCGGGCAATCCTTCACAAAATGCCCTAACTGCCCATAGTTAATACATTTCCCCTGTTTCTTCCAACACTGGTCCTCCGAGTGTCCTCCCCTTTGGTAATATGAACAGAGTCTCCTATTTTGGTTCCCTTGGTTCCCGGCAGTAGTACCCGGGTTCCTTGGGATCAGTTGCCCTCGGGACTGAAATTGTCCCCCAAAATTACCTCGGTTATCTGAACGGGATTGTGGCTTGCTCTGCCCTCCTTGCTTGCTAGTGTTAGTTACCTCGACCTTCTTCTTATGCTCCCCTATATCTTGCTCAATCAAGTAGGCTCGATCCACCGCATCCTGATAAGTTTGAATCCTCTGTGCTATAAGTTGAGTCCGGATAGAAGTCTTCAAACCCCGAATGAATCTCATAGCTTTCTGTTCTTCGGTCCTCACAAGATAGTCACAATACCGGGCTAATTCTGTGAACTTAGCCGAGTACTGAGCTATAGACAACAAACCTTGCTCCAAGTTGAGAAGCTCGATCTCTTTTCGGTTTTGATCTACTACCGGAATGAAATGCTCTTTGAACTTCCGCACAAACAATTCCCATGCATACACTGTATGGGTATCATCCCAACTCGCCTTAACTCCTTTCCACCAATGCTCGGCGGCCCCAACCAATTATAAGCCGCAAACCGGACCCTATCCTCGTCCGTGCACCCAAACACATCATAAATTTTCTCCATAGACTCAACCCATAGTTCGGCCTTCTTCACATCGGGCTCACCATCGAACTCCCTTGGTTTTAATTTCAGAAATTGTTCCAACCCGTATCGCGGAGGTGCCACATGCTCCTCTCTAGGCCCTTGGTCATGAATTGCCTTCATGGCCGCCTCAAACATGCCTTGGAACATAGCACGGTTCTCTTCCCGAAGATCATTCTGATTCTGAGCCCCACTAGAACCTTCACCCGTTCTTCTTCTAGCCATCGTGAATAATTACCTGCATAAAACATCAACCGTTACTCATTCCGAACACATCTACCCTCCTAGGTCATACTAGTCCACCTAGACTTATACTTAGAGCTAAACCATAGCTCTGATACCAACTGTCGCGACCCTGACCCCGCGGGCCCGGAGTACGCGAGCTGGACGTCGACTTAAACAATAAACTCTAAAATAATGAAGATAAAAATTTCCTTTTATACCAAAAGATGATAACACAAAGTTTTGAAATCCAACTTGAACAACAAAATATAAACTAGTGTAAGCTCCATAAGTTTACACCCAAAATAATAAATATACAATTCTTAATGACGTCATTGTTTGGTGACACTATCCCAAGGTTATACATTTAAATAATGCAAACCGAATAACAACCTTCCCCAAAAAGCTATATCCACACTCGACGTCCTGTCTCGTGATCAGCGAGTCTAATCCTTTCCACCTGGGGGGGGGGGGGGGTTAAGGAAAAACAAAGACAAAAGAAAAGGGGGTGAGATAAATCTCAATAAGTTACTAATGCAACTACATGACATGCTATGATGCAATAAGCAATAAACAATAATAAATATCACTTAGCACGTAGCATTTATCAGTTAACAGATAGCAGCGGAAATAAACAAGTAACAAAGGATATTAGCCAAGGTTTTCCAACTGATAGAACCAAATAAAGGTCGCTGCGCAGCTTCAATAATCAACAATCAACATCTTCATAGTAGTATGAAAGCTTGAAGAGAAAACCCCCGGTACCGGAACCAATAACAAAGTAACGTGCCACAAAGGACGGGAGCCATGCCACAAAGTCATGCTCCAAAACGTGTAGCTAGAATACTCACAAAAGGAGCTAGCTCATCCCATCCAAGGCCAATCTGGATGGGGAAAGAAGGACCAATGGGCGATGCTATACTGGACTTGGCTTGTGCCATTATAGTATTATCCATTGCCTGACTCGATACACAAATAACCAGCTGGACTTTCAAATGAAAGCTAAGTAATAAACACTAGCTTAAATAAACAACCACTGATTCCAAAGTAGGGAATCTTTATCACGAAGTCACCAAGAAAGTGAAATGAACCAACAACACATAATTAAAGTGTTCCAATAATCTCAACAATGATAACATAATTCCCATATCACATTCAATCACAAAGGATCCAGTTAACTCAAGAACACAACCAAAACTACTCACTCATCTCGAAGAGCTCAAGGAGAGATTTAAAACGATAACTTATACACCTAAAACGGAGTCCGGATGAGGGAGTTACGAACTATTGAAGATTGTCTACGAAAAGTACATGAGGATGAAGCTCAGGGCTTGTACAGCGGAGGGGGCGCACGCCCTCACAGAAAGGGTGCGCGCGCCCTATAGGATCAGAAGGTTCATGCCAAAAAGGCCAGAGGAGGGTCCGCGCGCTCGCGAGAAAAGGGTGCGCACGCCCTTAGCATCAGAAGGTTTTGTTTACAAAGGGGCATAAGGGTGCGCACGCCCCCTCCCAAAGGGTGCGCACGCCCCCTTGCCCGGAGGGGCAATTTCCGGCCAATTTTCTGGGTTTATTCAAGAATTCTTACAATTTTCACAAATTCTCAAAATCAATCACAACCAAACTTCCCACCAAGAATAAACATGAACCAAAACAACTTGACAACTAGAAAGGGACCTAAAACACATCATCTATCAACCCAAACTAAGATTGAAACCCAACATTCATAACAATCACCATTTTTAACCAAAAACCAAAATAAATTCCAAATAAATCCCAAACTCCATCAAACATCAAATGTATCAACTAAATCATTATATAAACATGAAATGAACACTCTAGCATAAAAATGGGGGAAAAGCAACTTACCCGGATTTTCTCAAAGATGACGGAATTCAAATATTTTTGGTTCCACGCGATCCTATCAACGATCTAAACACATTTCATAAAATGAGTACTAAGAAAAGATGAGAGGAAGAGGATGAAAATGAAGAGAGAAGGGAGAGAAGAAAAACTTACCTTTCTTGGAGAGGGAGAGAAAGAAACTGGGAATGGGGGATGGAGTAGGGTGAGGGAGAGGTGAGGGAGAAAGAGAGGGAGTAGGGAGATGATTTTTCCAAAAACTTACACTTAGCCCCCTCCCCACTTACTACACCAACTCTAATACTTCCTACTAACAACTAGGACCAAACAATACTAGACTAGCACAAATGGCCCAAATAAAATGCTAGGCATAAATTATTATAACACATAAAATGCACATATAAATTATTAATTAAATAATAATTTAAACAATTAAATAAGAAATAAATAAATAATTAAATATTTATTATTAGAAAATAGAGACGGGTTTTCGGGTCGTGACAATGTTAGTTGCGAAAATCCATGAGATGGATTGAAGCAAGCTTCTTAGAGTTGAAACAATCATTTTGATGAAGTGTTCAAATCGTTTGAAATTCATCAAAGATGAGACTTGTGTTTGCTATGAAATTAGTGGGGGCATAGTCTAATTCTTAGTCTTGTATATGTGGTTAACATATGATTCATTTTGAAAGAGTTTCTTAATGAAAGACTTAGGAAGAAATGTTGTGGAATTGACCCCCTAACACCCAAGCAATATCCCAAGAAAATAACAGCACCACAAACAAGCACAAGAAACAAAGCAGAGAAAACACACAAGAAATTGTTTACCCAGTTCGTCAATATGTTTGACTACGTCTGGGGGCACTACCAAGCCAGGATCTTGCACTATAATATGTTAAATCTGAGTTACAATGAGTATGGGGGCGGAGCCCTGCTTATATAGCAACCTAGGAATAAGATACAAACCCTAGACAGAGAAGGAATCCCGAAACTGCTCTAATTTGTTCCAGCCCAGTTTCCCGACATTCTGTGCGACCGCACAGAATACTTGTGCGACCGCCCAGAATAAAACCCACAAGCCCTAAAACCTTTCAGTAGTTTTGGGCGACCGCCTGGAATGGTTTTGGGCGACCGCACAGAACCACTGAAGCTCGTTTTCTTGCTTGTTCCTTCCTCTCGCTCTGCTCGCTAGTTTCCGGTTGTTCCTCTATTCCAACAATCTCCCACCTAGAGATCAACCGTGTATATTAGCCCCATATCCGTCTTCAACTCATCCTTAGTGCCATAGTGCTCACCTCGATCATGGTAGTTCCTTCCTCCTCTCCTATTCTCCAAGCCCAATTGAAGCTATGCATAGCTTCAACTTTTCAAGGTTTACAACCATTGCATACATTAGACTCCCCACTGCCGAAGCATATGGAGTCCTCTCCATCTTTTCACGCTCTTCCTTGCCCTTAGGTGAGTCCTTCTCGGATAGCTTGAAGTGCATACCCAATGGTGTCCCTGTTGGATTTGCCTCTTCCATGCAAAACCTTACCAAGACTTTCTCAACGTATTCTGCTTGTGAAAGAACCAACTTACCCGACTCCCTATCCCGGTCAATCCTCATGCCCAAGATTTTTCTGGCCTCCCCCAAATCCTTCATCTCGAACCGTTCTGATAACTGAGCCTTCAAGCTGTTTACCTCTCTACTGCTAGAGCCCGCTATTAGCATGTCATCCATATATAACATCAAGATTATGTACCCGTTGTCCGTGTTCTTGAAGTAGCAATAATGATCCGCCTCACATCTGATAAAATCAATATCGTGGATGCATCCATCGAACTTTCTGTACCACTGCCTAGGAGCTTGTTTAAGGCCATACAAGCTCTTAGTCAATCTTCAAACCAGTTCCTCGCTACCCTTAGACAAGTAACCCTCTGGTTGTACCATGTAAATTTGTTCCTCCAAATCCCCATGAAGAAAGGCTGTCTTTACATCCATCTGTTCCAGCAGAAATTATCTGCCACTACTATACCCAGAACCATTCTGATAGTGGTCATCTTCACAACAGGAGTGAATACCTCGGTGTAGTCAATACCGAATTTCTGTTGAAACCCTTTTACAACCAACCTTGCCTTGTAACGTTTACTGCCGTTTGCTTCCTCCTTGATTCTGTAAACCCACTTGTTATGTAATGCCTTCTTCCCCTTTGGTAGTTTAATCAACTCCTAAGTTTTTTTGGCCTTCAATGAGTCCATCTCATCATCCATCGCAGATTTCCACTTATCATAAAGTGCACTACGAACAACCTCCACATAACATTTTGGTTCACCACTATCTGTTAGCAACAAATAGTAATTCGAAGGAGAATACCTATCAGGAGATCCACGCAATCTGCTGGATCTGCGCAGCGGAATATCCGGTTCTGGAGTATGTGGTTCATCTTCAGTGACCCCCTGATCATGGTCATCATAAACCGTCCTGCTCCCACCCGAGTCTGGAATATATACCTCAACAATCTATGGTTCCGAACTAATCCCATCAGATGCCCCCTTTCTGTCCTTGTACAAAACCTGTTCATTGAATACAACATCCCGACTACGAATAACCTTATGATTTTGGTCATCCCAAAACTTATACCCGAAGTCATCCCCGCCATAACCAATAAACGTACACTTTACAGATTTAGCATCCAATTTAGTTCTATCATCAGAGTCTATATGAACATATGAAACACAGCCAACTATGCGAAAAAAGGACAGATTTACCTGCTTGCCACTCCATGCTTCCTCTGGAATTTCATTCCCCAATGGTACCGATGGTCCCCTATTGATCAACAAAGCTGCCGTGTCAACTGCATATACCCAGAACGTCTTCGGAAGTCCACACTTCAACCTCATACTTCTAGCCCGCTCGTTCAATGTCCTGTTCATCCTCTCTGCAATCCTGTTGTGTTGAGGTGTGCCCTTTGGTGTCTTCACCATACAAATACCATTCGCTGCACAATATTACTTGAACTCCCCAAGCTCATACTCCCCACCATTGTCAGACCTCAAGCTTTTAATCTTAAGACCCGTCTGATTCTCCACCAAAGCCTTCCATTTCTTAAACACCTCGAATGCCTCATCTTTGTGTTTCAAGAAATAAACCCAGACTTTCCTTGTCGAATCATCAATAAATGACATGTAATATGACGCACCACCCAGAAAAGTTACCGGGGCCGGACCCCACAAATCCGTGTGAACCAGTTCCAACTTTGCTTCCCTTAAAGCCCTACCTGTCCTCGAGAAGTTGTATCTCGCCTGTTTGCCAAACACACAATCTTCGCAGATCCCCACGTTGACTGTCTTCAAACCCGGTAGTAATCCATTTGAGCAAAGTACTTTCATCCCCTTCTCACTCATGTGACCCAATCGACAGTGCCACAAATCCGTATCACCTTTGGCTGACGCCACCGCGATACTATCCTTGGTGTTATTCGCCAAATACAATGTCCCTTCTTTATTACCCCGAGCGATCTCAGAATCCTCCTTGGTAATAACCCAGTTCCTGCAGCCAAAAGTTACCTTGTAACTTTCTTCATCCAACTGCCCAACTGATAGCAGGTTCTTTTTCAAACCCGGAATGTGTCTGACCCCGTGTAGATGTAAGACCTTCCCATCCGATGCTCCTATTCTGACATCCCCCTTCCCCTTGATTTCCAAAGGCTCCCCATCCGCCAGATAGACCTTACCAAAATCACCGGAAGTATAATTTTCCATCTCCTTTGCATGCCCACATGAGTGGAATGATGCCCCCGAATCCAGCACCAATGATTCTAGTGCACTACTAACACTCAGAATCAGTACATCATTACCTTCGACTGTCACATTCACCGATTTATCCCCTCGCATGGGACAATCCTTCTTGTAGTGTCCTAACTCCTTACAATGATAGCATTGAACCGATCCTTTCGCGACCTTTGGTTTGTCTCTGATCTCCACGGCCTTGCCTTTACCACCCACTATGTTTTACCTTGATTCAGTTCTCCCTTTATTGCTAGTACCCGGCCTTCCCCTGCTAGTAGTAGCTAAGGCCGATCCCGAAGTAGACGATGTCCCCAACTTTTTCATACGATTTTCCTCGCCCAACAGAAAGTCTTTAACATCATCATACTTCAATTTGTTCTTACCCGCTGAAGCATTGATCGCTGTCACCGTTCCGCTCCAACTTCCTGTTAAAGACGCTAGCAAAAAACACGCATGAACCTCATCATCAAACGTAATATCCAACGCAGTCAATGAGTCTATAACATCCATAAACTCATCGATGTATTTAGCTAAGGATCCTCCCTCTTGCATCTTGAGACTACCCATCTTGCGTATCAAATCAACCTTATTTGCAGCAGATGGAGTTTTAAATCACTCAGTAAGATAATCCAATAGCTCCTTGGTGGTTTTCGCCTTCTTGGTAGTCTTCGCGATCCACTTTGACAAAGTAGATCTAACCACCCCTAGGGTTTTCCGATCCATAAGATCCCAATCTTCCTACTTTTCTCCTTCCGGCTTGACTCCCCTTAGAGGCTTATAGAGATCTTTGTTGTACAAGAGATCCTCTATTTGCATCCTCCAAAACCCGTAGTCAGACCCATCGAATTTCTCCACCGCTTGTTTATCTTTGCCCATTCTTGATTGCTTTAACAAACTCTAATCGCCCTATAAACCCAGAACGATAAACCAGAGCTCTAGATACCAGTTGTTGTGGAATTGACCCTCCAACACTCAAGCAATATCCCAAGAAAATAATAGCACCACAAACAAGCACAAGAAATAAAGCAGAGAAAAGACATAAGAAATTGTTTACCCAGTTCGTCAATATGTTTGACTACGTCTGGGGGCACTACCAAGCCAGGATCTTGCACTATAATATGTTAAATCTGAGTTACAATGAGTATGGGGGCAGAGCCCTGCTTATATAGCAACCTAGGAATAAGATACAAACCATAGACAGAGAAGGAATCCCGAAACTGCTCTTATTTGGTCCAGCCCAGTTTCCCGACATTCTCTGCGACCGCACAGAATAAAACCTACAAGCCCTAAAACCTTTCAGTAGTTTTGGGTGACCGCCTGGAATGGGTTTGGGCGACCGCACAGAACCACTGAAGCCCGTTTTCCTGCTTGTTCCTTCCTCTCGCTCTGCTCGCTAGCTTCTGGTTGTTCCTCTATTCCAACAAGAAGCCGCCTGCATCCTTGGAATTAATATCTATTGATATAAATCTAGGAAGTTTATTTATTTGTGTCAAAGTACTTATAAAGACAAAGTACTGAATTGTTCAGTATGCAAGAATCTTGGATAAGAACTTGCAAGGTTGTCTAATGACAATATTCTTGGCAAGACTTAGTCTTATTGGAAGACTAATGAGCAAGAATACATGATTAGGATTCCATATGCTTCGGTAATTGGATCTATCGTGTATGTCATATTATGTACTTAGACGAGATAGCTCATATACTTGGAGTATGATGAGAACAAACTAATCATATCCTAGTGAAAGTCACTAGATAGTGATCAAAAATGTCCTTATGTACTTGAAAAGAACTAATGATACATTCTTGATGGTTGTTAACATGGGAGATGATCTAGTAAATGGTTATATAAATGCATGCTTCCATATCGACAAGGGTAATTAAAATCGCAGTATAAACATATTTTCAAAGTAAGTGCTATTAGTTGGAATAGTTCCAAGCAAATACACTATAAATTATTCTACGAATAAAATTGAGTATTTAGTTACATGAGTTGTAACTAAGGGAGTTGTTTGAATATAGATGTTATTAGTAAAACTAAAAATAGTTTCTAGTACTACTAATTCTATGGACCTTTATTGTGAAATAATTGTTATTCCACAAGCTAAGGTGCCAAAGGCTTATCTATGATCCAAGACACTTAGACATTTCCATCTCGACGAGAAATCGTTGACATGGGAGATGTCAAAATATGCAAAATACCTTATGATGATAACAAGGACAATCTTCCTACATAAGATCCTCCACGTGCTGTTATGATGGTCATAAGCTAAGCTCAATGGCATTAGATACGCATTGATTGGGCCTAGTGCAAGTGGGAGATTGTTGGAAATTATGCCCTAGGCCCTTGAGAAAGGCCTTACGTTACATCATGTTCTCACTTGTTATGGAGATAACAACCCTGGACTATTATTTGTTTTACATGTTTATTATAATAATCTCCGTCCCTAGTACTTATGAAGGACTAGTATAAGTTTAATCGATGATCATATGATGATCATGTGTATGTGATACAAATTAAGCTTATGGGTACTTGTTGGAGAACAAGTACTGGACTTGACCCACCTATGAGATTTATGTCATGGTCAGATGTCATAATTAAATCTCATATAGTTATATCATTTGATATCCTTAGACATGAGATTATCATGGTCTTCCACATGAAGAACATTATGTTTGACATACTTAAACGCTACCCCTAACCTGGTAGTTATAAAGGCTACGATTTGCATAATCGAATTCTTGTAGGGAAGAATGATAAGTCAAGATGGAATTTCTCCCTCCTCAAGAGAGATATCTGCTTAGGCCACTCGTAGAGTGAGATTGATGAAATGCGTGGCCACGCTCAAATGAATTGATGTGATCAATAACATTTGCTCATAATCAATCTACTCAAGACCGAGAAAGCATTGAACAATATAAGTTGACGTGGACCATGACTTATGTTCAATATGATATCGTGTGACAAAAGGATTGTGATATGTTCTATGAGGATAACGAACTTCATTAAGTTATATTAATTGGGTAGTCATGATGGCTTGCTAGAGTCCGCTCATGACTTATGGGTTTGACCTTGGTTAGACTCATTGCCAACTTAATATAATCCTATGGAGTCACACACAAAATAACGAATCAAAGAACACCAAAATTTATATAGCCTTTGAAGATTAGAAAAACGTCTAATGGGTCTAGCAATCCAGAACTAGAATGGTTCTAGATCGCGTGTGGATACACATAGAGGATGTTTGCTTTAGGATCTCAAAGTTCGTTTTCCTGTGATCCTGATTCAAAGAACGCGAAGAACGAGGAGATCAAATCTTAAAGCTTGAAGATTTGAAGATCCGAAAATTTTAAACGCACAACATGGTTAGTATTCTAAATTCATCTTGCTATTAATTTAATCATCATGAATGGATCTTGGGGCTTAGGGTTTTGTTGATTGTTATCTCTTTCTTCCGCTGTGCATGTTGCCTCAAAACCCAACAACATACACCATGTGGATCTACTTGTTGTTCATCATTTTGGGACAAAAACTCAGAAAGTAAAGCAAGCCAGTATTGAAACGGTGCTACTTGGAAGTAGGTGTTCTGGCCGGGTATTGTCTGAGGTCCGGTCAGACCTTGAGCTTAGTCCGGGTGGGTCTTTGGTATGGTCCGGTCGGACCTCCAGAAATGGTGCGGTTGGGTGTTAAGCCTGGTCCGGCATGCACTGTTCATAGGCTATTGTTTTCAAAGATTTTGCACAATTTTGTTTACTTTTTTTTGAGCAAAACATACTTTTTTCAAACCATAAGTTTGTGATTAATTATATGCTTAAACAATTTTACACATTTTTAAATAATATTATCACCAAAGTGATTCACGTTATTTAAATCGAAAATTGTGAAAGTGTTGAATGTATAAGTTAATATGTGAGCAACATGAATTTTCCAAAAAAATATCTTGTTGTTTGACTAAATTTATATATTCATGTGGTAACAAATAAAATGGGCATTAAGTTTTTTTGTTAGATACTTAAATCGTCCCAAAGGAAGATTAAGTATTTGATTAAAACGTCGTTCAAATTATTGGTTACCTTAAGGCAATCATTTATGAATCAACTCGCAATCCAAAGATTAGTTTTAATGTCATGTTGATTACCTTATAGATGGATTTCATTGATATAATTAATCATTTCTTCATTATGTAGTTACTTATTCATGTTTTGTATTTCACTCTTGTTCTCAAATTCCAACAGATTTACTTAACGCTTCTTCAATAGCTGCTGCTATGAGTACCGTTCCGATGCTTAATGGGACTAACTTTAAAACTTGGAAAAACAAAATAACTATGATCTTAGGATGTATGGACATAGATCTCGCATTAAGGGAACCGTTTCCTCTCATTATCACTGATAAAAGCACTCAAGAAGATCGCTTAAATGCTGAGAAGTGGAAACGCTCCAACCGCGTAAGCCTAATGATCATGAAGAATGTTGTCTCAGTGACTTTTTTGAACAATGTCTCCGAGGATGTTGATTCTAGAACTTTTCTTGATACCCATGAGGAACGCTTTGCAAAAGCGATAAGTTGGAAACAAGTGCTTCCTTGAGGAAGCTTGTTTCCATGAGGTACAAGGGTACCGAGAATTTAAGAGATTATATTTTGGAAATGCTTCACCTATCGATAAAACTAAAAGCACTTAAGTTAGAGATATCAGACGATTTACTCGTGCATTTAGTTTTGATCTCTCTTCCTCCTCAATTTGGTCACTTTGAGGTGACCTATAATTGTCAAAAGGACAAGTGGAATATTAATGAACTGATTTCACATGTGACACAAGAGGAGGATAGGTTAAGGCAATTTAAAACTGAAAGTGCTCATTTGGCATCTACCTCTTCTCATGGAATAAAGAGAAGAGGGAAGAAAATTGCGGTTGCAAGTAAGAAGCATAAGGGATCATCTGATGATCAAAAAGTTAGGAAGTGCTTCTTCTGCAAGGACCTCACTCACATGAAGTTCGACTGCCCTAAGTATCATGCTTGGAGTGCTAAGAAAAGTATGTCATTTGGTCTTGTTTGTACTGAGGCTAATTTGGTTTCAATTCCTACATATACATGGTGGTTGGATTCTGGTGCAACAACTCACATTAGTATGTCTATGAAGGGTTGCCTGAATTACCGAAGACCCAGTGAAGATGAGAGATACATCTATATGGGAGCTGGGAATCCGGTTGAAGTAATAGGCATAAGGACCTTTAGGTTAGTGTTAAGTACTGGCTATTATTTTGTACTAAATAATACATTCATTGTACCGTCATTTAGGCGGAATTTAATATCTATCACAGTGACAAAGAAGGTTATTCTTGTTCGTTTGGAAATAATAGATGTGATCTTTATTTTAATTCCAAAGTTGTTGGTACTAGTACTTTGTCAAGTAATTATAATCTTTATTTACTTGACACAATTCAAATAATAAATGAGTCCCATAATAATGAAACCAAAGGTACTAAGCAAAAGTTATCAAGTGAAAATTCTTATACCTTATGGCATAGGCGTTTGGGTCATATCTCTAAGAGGAGAATTGATAAGCTTGTGTCAGAGGGAATCTTAAACAAACTTGATATTCCGGAAAAAGACTTTTACATTGAGTGCCTTAAAGGAAAATTTACAAACACTAAAAGAAAAGTATCCTCGAGAGCATCAAGCGTCTTGGAACTAATTCATACGGATATTTGTGGACCATTCACTACCCCTTCATGGAATGGTCAATAATTTTTTATTACGTTCATAGACGACTACTCTCATTATGGATACATTTATTTACTTCATGAAAAGTCTCAATCATTGGATGTTTTCAAGTCTTTTAAAGCTGAAGTTGAGAATCAACTTGGAAAGACTATTAAGAACGTTATGTCCGATCGTGGTGGTGAATACTACGGTCGGAATGACGGTTCGGGTGAACAACGTCCGGGTCCTTTTATTCCCGTGTCCATGTTGTATTAAGAAGACAAAATCTCGTTGGCTATATAATGGAATGAAATTTTGCTATTTAGAACATCGACGGTGGCTTAAAAGCAGCCATGAGTTTCAAAGAGATAAAATGGCTTTTGATAGTAATCAGGAGTGGGATGAGAAGCCCAAGGTATTGCCAGGTTCAGAGTTGTTAGATCAAGTAAAAGATATCTGAACTTTGTACAAAAAAGAAGATATTTTTAAAAGGATAGAAATAGAAGCAAACGAAAAGGAATTACAAAAAGAAAAAAAAGCAGCAGCAAGAAAAGAAAAGCGTAAAAGAAAGAGGCAGAATGTTGTCCAAAGAAAATCAACTGAGAGCAGAAAAAGGAAAGGAAAAGGGAATGAGACGGAAACAAATGGTACAGATAGTGATTAAACGGATAGCTGGAAAAAGAAAAGTATTTTCTTTGAATTGCCTTATTGGGAGCATAATTTGATACGTCACAATCTTGATGTTATGCATATGGAGAAAAATGTTTGTGACAATATACTCTTTACACTGTTGGGAACTGTTGGAAAATCAAAGGACTCCATGAAGGCCCGACTTCACATGAAAATGATGGGAATAAGGAAGCCACTACACCCTAAAGATGGTGTATCTGCACCAACAAAGTTAGCTCCTGCCAGCTATACAATGAGCAATGCTGATAAATAAGTATTCCTGAAGGTTCTGAAGAACGTGAAGGTTCCAGATGGATATGCGTCAAATATTTCATGTCGTGTTTATTTAAAGGATTTGACTTTAAAGGGATTTAAGAGTCATGATAGCCATATTTTGTTGCAACAATTACTTCCTTTAGCGATTCGTAAAACACTACCTAATAAAGTGGTTAAAGTGTTGATAGAAGTGACCAACTATGCTCCAAAGTAAATTGAAAGGTTGATCTAGAAGATATCCAAGAGCGTATTTTTCTTGCTCTATGTCACCTTGAGAAGATATTTCCACCATCCTTCTTTGATATAATGGTGCATTTGCCAATCCATCTTGCCCAGGAGGCTTTGATTGCTGGTCCAGTCCAATATCGGTGGATGTACCCAATTGAAAGGTGAGTTTCAATACTTCATACATATTTAATGTAGTTATGTGGGTTCTGCATAATACTAAGGCATTTTTTTATATATATATTGATAGGTACCTACAGACTTTAAAGCAATATGTATGCAATCGAGCATGTCCTGAAGGGCCTATTGCTCAAGGCTATATATTAGAAGAGTGCATGAATTTTTGCGGTAGATATTTGAAGGATGTTGAAACCAAGTCAAATCGTCCTATTCGTAATTATGACGGTGAAAATAATATGGGTTGCCATTTTGGAAAGGCAGATAACTTTTACCTTGATCGAGTTACAAGAGAGCAAGCTCATCGTTATGTTCTAGCTAACACTGAGGCGGTTGATAAATATCGGCAGTAAGACATTAGTACCTATGTTTAAAGTTTTATATAGTTTATACATAACTAGCATTATATGACAGAGATCATTTATAGGGACCATGTTGCATACCTCAAGACAAAATTTCCTCAAGCTACAGATCGTCAGATTCAGGCTGCTCACAGTGATCAATTTTCTGCTTGGTTTAAGGATCATATAAGTAACTTGCAATTTAAAAGTCTTAGATCACATTTTGTCTGTATATGATGGCATTAATAATAGTTCTCATTTTCAGCTTTCATTGAGTTTCCATCTATCTATATGTAGGTTGAAACATTGGAAGCTGCAAACGAGGATAATGTAAATCTAGATGAGATCAGAAAGTTAGCGGGTGGTCCACTTGACCAAGCTCAGAGATTTTATGGCTTTAACATAAATGGTTTTAGATTTCACACAAAGGAAAGAAACAAAAGTAAAATTACAAGTAACAGTGGGGTTTGCTTAGAGGCTAAAACAAGGAGTTGCTCGTCTTCAAAGTATAGGAATCCTATTTCAGGAGATGTTACATTCTATGGAGAGTTGACAGATGTTATTGAAATCACCTATGGTTACGACATGAAAATTGTCTTATTCAAATGTGATTGGGTTGATAATAATAAGGGAAAGATCACAGACGAATTTAATCTCACGTCTGTCAATTTCAATCATTTGTTGTATAAAGAAAACAAGGTGATTGATGAACCTTTTATCTTAGCATCCCAAGCTATACAAGTCATGTATGTGGAAGATCCAGTTGATCCAGAATGGCACGTAGTAGTGAAGATGAATAGCAGAGATATTTTTGACATGCATAATGATGATAATTCTGTGGTAGTGGTAGCTCAAGTACAACCTTATATCCTTCAACAGTTAGATGAAACTCAAATTGTGGCTGGTGATGAATCAGAATGGGTAAGGGATGGAGTTGATGAAATAGAAGTAGATGCTCGGGAAGTTGCTGCAGCTTTTGCAAAGTATAAGGCAATCAATAAAACTAACTCGCAGGATACTGACAACGATACTTTTGATGAAGATATGGATGAGGATTAGATGGTCAATGTCTAGATACGTTAGAAATGTGGTTGATACAAATTTTGAGGAATTACTTAGTAACTGGTTTAAGTGGGAAATTTATGTTTTAATTGTTTATCTTTTTTGCATTTGTTCATTGTTTTCTTTGATTCATGTTTACTTGAAGCAGCTGATATGTTTTTTTTTAACTATTGATATGCTCATTATATGTTCTTTAAAATCCCTGAATTATACATGCTGACTACTAAGTTTTTATAATTTGATTTTGCAGCCTAATCATGCCGTCGAGGAGATTGATTTACCCTACTACTTCCCATCCTCAAGCATCAACTCGTTCCCAAGAACAGTCCCGACAACCATCTGAGGAGCAACAACTCATTGAGGAAAATGAAGGTTCTTATAAATATTTAACTTAAGTCATATGGTATGAGTTTTACTGCATCATTAAGTATGTTACTCAGTAAATAGTCTAATCTAGAAAAATTCAGGTTTGATGCATTTCTTAATAAATTTACTTTTTACTCAAACATTCTGTTGCTCTATTATATGATGCGCGGTGCTGAAAAAACTGAAATTTATCTTATATTACATCTCCGTAATTTTTAT
The DNA here is from genome assembly GCA_026119855.1 of Campanula takesimana. Classification (NCBI taxonomy): domain Eukaryota; kingdom Viridiplantae; phylum Streptophyta; class Magnoliopsida; order Asterales; family Campanulaceae; genus Campanula; species Campanula takesimana. Next base: position 136,573 of record JAOWBW010001582.1, read on the forward strand.
GTCATTGTACTTTTTTTGGGGAGGGGGGGGGGGATTCACTAGATCTTTATAAAAGTATATTGAATTTAGTATTGTTATTTATCTGCTCTTTTGGAAATTTGATGATTTTATTTGTGTTTCTGTTTATGTGCTACAACAGATGAACCCGACTTCACTAAGAAAGGTCGCGGCCCAGCTGCAGGTTGCAAGCTTTGGGGCACGGCCAACTATAAATTGCATTTAACTTTTAATGAGCACATGCAAGTATGTGGAAAGAACTCCACAGAATTCGCAAAAAGGCTTGGAATCATAGCTAAATGTGGAGTTAAAGCTCCCCTTGAGTACTTGGATTGGAGGAAGGTTCCTGACAGGTTTAAGAATGCCATATGGAAAGAGATTCAGGTACATAACTAGGAGCACAAGAATCCTAAAAAAACTGATACTACCTCCGTCCCAGTTTAAGGTTCATAGGTTTTTTGCTAAAAAATCCTTAAGATAAACAAAAAAAAACTATGAACCTTAAAGTGGGACGGAGGGAGTAACTAAGGTTAAGCTAATAATTGTTGTTTGTTGTGGTACTAGGATAACACTAATGCTCCTGCTATGTTCAAGCGCGTGTGTTTGATTAAAGTTGGGGATCTTTGGAAAAATTGTAAGGGGAGAGTGAAGAGGAATACTATCCTCCAAACAAACATGATCCAGATATACGGTCAAAACCCCCAAGTGATGGGCGGGTGAAAAAAGAAGTCTGGGAGAAGCTAGTTGATCACTGGAAGCTTGATGTTGTTGAGGTATGGTGCTTCCTGCAAGACTGACAATTACGTGCACAAACACACGCAACAAATTCACACACGCATACACATACATATGTATTTAATACTTGAAGTTTCTTTATTTCGTAAATTATTTTTTAGCAAAACAGAGTTAATACAAATTATTTGAATGCAGGATGTGTCAATTACAAATAAGAGGCACCGTCAAGAAAATGAGTTCCTTCATAGGACAGGGAGAACATCATTTGCTAATGTTCGGTTTGAGGTAATTTAAAGTATTTGTCGATTATAAAGTACCACAATCCTTAAAATATATAAATTTTGCTTAATCTTATGGTGTGTATTTCTAGATCTTGTACGTAATACAATTGTTTTAATTTAATACAGATGACTCAGAAAGGAGAAGACACCTCGCGTCCTAACGTGTTTCCTAAAACTAGAACAGGGAAGAATGCAGTGCCTACTGAAGAAGTACACGCTGCATTTGTAAGTCAAAATCACTAAATATATGTTTAATACTCTTAAATATTTTTTTCCCATATATATTTAAGTATATATACACATTACTTATTTTCTAGACATGGACCAAAGACTTGATGAGGTACCACCATCTGAGCATACACCTGAGTTTACAGACCAAGTATTTACAGATATTATGGGACTTGATGGTCACGGTCGTGTCCGAACATTTGGTCTAGGACCAACACCTACTGCTGTTAATGGTCAAAAGTCAACATTTATGAATGCATCATTGGATTATATTCAAACAATGGTCAGGGAACAAGTAGATGCTATGCGGGCTGAGTATGATGCTAGACTGGCTGAGTTTGAGCGTAATCGCGCTCGTGATATTCAAATTGAAGTGGAACGTCAATTAGAGGCTCGTAGTGCTGCTCGTCACGCTAATTCTCCTCATATTCCCTCCAGTGTTAGCCAGGTTAGTTAATTAACTAATTAATTATAGAAATGAAATGAAATGCTAGTGCTGAAGGTATTTATTTTGTTTTATCTTTATCTTTTTTTGTATCTATGCTTGGTGTAAGAATAGTTGGTTCTAGCATGCAGTTAGATTTACTGTAATATGAAATGAAATGGTGACGTTGAGGGCTCCTTTCCAGCATAAGAAATTAATGGAAATCAATTGATGGATTTTGGTTTTAGTATGGAGTCTGTACACTTACACTTTTTCCTCAGTCTACAAACTTATGGTTCATTTGATAAAACTCCCTCCTTACCGGAATGATGTTTCAATTTCTAAATAAGGAAGTAATTCCAATGCAATTTCACTAATGTACAAGCAAATGATGCACTTCCTTAATATTTACAAAATGTACAATAGGAACATCATTCTGGTACGGAGGGAGTATTAAGTGTGTGTTAGATGCTTGATGCTGAACACCATGCTTAATGATTAGGAGCAAGAGTACGAATGTTTGATGTTGACTTAATCTTGTTTGATAATTACATGGGTGAACTCTTATTGAATCTTATTTTACTGTTTTAACATTGTGAATTTTTTTTTGAACATTATTATGGGACAGAGGAAGTATAAAATATAATAGTCTTATGTAGCACATATCTACTCCCAAACGCTTGAGTTGAAAATGAATTTTTAGCCGAAAGTTTGCTTTTATTTTGATGGTCAGAATTGTCTAAAATTTTCGTAGCACCCCACTAACCGAACCAGCATCTAAATTCATGCTGGCTAAGTCTGCACCTCAAATTAACCCTGCAAAATTAACTTCATTATTTTGTTGGTGTAATTGGGTTGTATGAGTCTAGCATAAATATTTTGACTGTCTTTTTACATTTCAATATTTAACATTGCAGGTAGTTTCTTCACCATCGGGAACAGAAAATGGACTTGATGGGATGTCTACCTAGTCTTTAGCATGCTATAAGGTAAGTGTAGTTGGTTCAAAATTCATATTTTTATAAAAATAAATTATATCAATGAATTTACTAATATATATTTTAAATGGTATTTGTGTGCAGTGATGTGGATACAACTTGTAGGCTTATACCACCAGTGTATCTCCATCTGTTTTTCTCTTTTGAGTTCGTCTTTTGACATGTTTACGGTTACAACCCGTAGGCTTATATCGTGCATCTCCATACACTTTTATTTTTTGACTTCATCTTTTAGCATGTCTACGGTTGTATGCTTTTGGATATTTAAAGCACTTTAAGATTAGTGTAGTTGGATTTGATATTGGAGTATTGTGCCTGTTTGGCTTCAATGGAAAAGTGCTATGTTTTATTTTATCCAGTTGTATAAATTTGTGCCTGGAAAATATGGATTATGGTTGTGATTTGTATAAAAAAAATGTGTAACGACCCGAACTTTCAAACAATAATAATAATTTATAAACCAAGAAATCCTAAACGTCAAACATAATTTAAATCCAACGTTCAAAAGCAACGGCTAGTAAAATCTAACCATAATTCAAAATAGTGCGGAAGCGTAACTAACATTTAAATTCTAACGGCTAGTACATCCCACTAGCTCAACATAAAACATAAAAGTTATCTTAAGCCCTTCGTTTGACCACCGATTGCCCTTCTTTGCAATCCTTATAGGTCCTTAATCTTTACCTGGGAAAAATAATAGGAGAAGGGGTGAGCGAACAATGCTCAGTAAGTTCATACGGGATCTCTCCGGGTACTAAGGAGAGATGACCGAAAGAACGGAGCCAAAATGATATCTTCAATGAAAGGCTAAAATCGATAATCTTAACTGTACATATACGAAAGCACAATTATTAAGTTCAAGAAGTTATGGCCCTAATACAAGTCCGTCAATTCCATAGTTTCATTCATCACCTTTTCAGGGTGTTACACCTTTTCAGGGTGTCGAGGGACCTTACACCTTCTCACGGTGCTCCCTCTTAAGTTCGATCATGATCATTAAGCCACTTCATCAAGTAGCGTTTGCGTCTAATTCTTTTCTCTCAAATTAGACTATCTTAATTAGCCCTTTTCAATCAGACTAATTCTATCTAAGCCCTTTTCAATCAGACTAAGCTAACTATACCTGTTCCAATTAGATATAGCAATGTTCCACAAAGCATTCTAGGTACAAGAATACTTAAAGCAAATTCAATTTTCTTTGATACCCTATGAACAACACATATCATGGGTAAGATAGTTCAAAAGACGTTCAAGTCATAAGATTTCAAATGCTACGGCCATAAGTAGCTACACTTGAAAGAATTAAAGGGATCCTATTTCAAAAGGATGATATTCAAATACTTTAAGGAACGTAATCCCTTACCTTAGCCTTGCGGTCTTCACTTAACAATTTCACGTGCACAATCTACAAACACGCAAACACGGCTTTCTTAGGAACATGAATTACTTTAATTCTCCGTCCCCATTATACTTTATTTTACTTTCTTAACTTCACGAGTTCATCATCTTAAACTCTTCGTTAGGGTTCGTTCTACCCGTTATTGGTGTTCCCCAAAATACCCCTTTCGGATTACTAAAATACCCTTAGGGTTACATGGTTTTTATTCTTCATTAATATGTTTTAGGGTTCCATTATCTCAACCCAAAACACTATTCACATGTTACTATTCACAGCTTTTTACCCTCAGATTACTATTCACAGCATATATAAACTCAGATTACTATTCACAGCGTAAATTTACTATTCACAGCGTAAATTCACTATTCACGGCGTAAATTCACTATTCCCAGGTTGTGTTACTATTCCTCCCAGATTATTGTTCATCGCAGCATACTTAAACACAGATCACTATTCATCGTAGCATACAACACACACACACACACACAAACACACATACACACACACAGTATAAGAACACACACACATACACACACAAACTGCATGTATATAACGCACACACACGTCACACACACACGCATGCATACACACACACTGTCGCACACTCCGACACACACACACGACGCACTCGCACACAGCACACACACCCACTTCATCTTCCTTATTAATTCAATCATACAATCCTAAGTTCATAATTTTATAAACCCTAGTTCAACATTAGGTTTAGGGTTTCCCATCCGAATTCAATAATATCTAGAGAACTAAACGGAGAAGGCGGAGTTTAGGGAGTATGGTTATACCTTGAGTAATCGCTTTCCTCCCTTTTTCTCTTCTTCTTCTTCTCCTCCTTCCCGATCTCTCTCTCCTTCTCTGCGGTTCCCTGCCGCCGCCTCCCCTTTCTCACAATTCCCGTTCTTTTCTTTTGTGTTATAATAACAAGGTTGAGGGAATAAAAGGGATATATATATATATTTACTAGGGTTCTCCATTCCTAAAATAAAAAGGATTCCTAGTTTTAATTGGGTTTTGACTAACTTGGGCCCACTACTTAACCCAAATCATACTTCCTAATAAATTAATTAATCAAGCCCATCATCATAAGTAAAAGTTTAACCAAAGTAAATAAAATAATTGGCCCAAAGTGGCCGGCTATTACATTCTTTCCTCCTTAAAAGAGTTTGGGTCCACCAAACTAAACGTACCTTAATCAGAAAATAATGCGGGGTATGCCTCTCGCATCTCGCTCTCGAGCTTCCACGTAGCTTCTCTTTCTGTATGGTTGCTCCACTGCAACTTCACATAAGGGATCACCCTTTTCCTCAAGGTTTGATCCTTCCGATCTACGATCTTTACGAGTTCCTCGTCGTAACTCAAATCAGCACGAACTCTTAGTTGTTTATACTCGATCACATGACTCGGATCAGAGATGTACTTCCTTAGCATCGACACATGGAATACATTGTGCACTCCAGCTAGCACAGGCGGTAAAGCTAGCTTGTAAGCTACCAATCCAACTCGTTCCAAAATTTCAAAGGGCCCCACGTATCTCGGGCTTAACTTCTCTCGAATACCGAACCTCATAACCCCCTTTGTCGGTGATATCTTCAGGAACACATGATCGCCCAGTTGAAATTCCAAATCACGTCTTCGACGATCGGCATACGACTTTTGTCGACTTTGCGCGGTCAACAACCACTTCCGAATTTGTTGTACTTTATCCGCGGTTACTTGAACAAGTTCCGGTCCAGTCAGTTTCCTCTCACCAACTTCACCCCAGCAAGTCGGTGATCTACACTTTCTCCCATATAATGCCTCGTACGGAGCCATACCGATACTAGCATGATAACTATTGTTATACGCAAATTCTACTAGCGTCAAATGTTCGTCCCATGTCCCTTGCCAGTCCAACGACGTAGCTCTCAGCATATCTTCTAGAGTCTGAATAGTCCTTTCCGACTGTCCATCCGTCTGTGGGTGAAAAGCGGTACTCATTGCCAACTCCGTACCCAATGCTTGTTGTAGACTCTTCCAGAATTTCGATGTAAACCTTGCATCTCGATCGGACACTATCGAAATAGGGATCCCATGCAATCTCACAATTTCATCAATGTATAGCTTGGCCAATTTCTCCAATGAATCATTTACCTTAATTGCTAGGAAGTGAGCCGACTTCGTAAGCCTATCAACAATAACCAAAAATTGCATTGTAGCCCTTCAACGTCTTTGGTAATCCTACCACCAAATCCATAGCTATATGTTCCCACTTCCACTCTGGAATAGGTAGTGACTGTAGCAATCGTGCCGGTCTCTGATGTTCACTTTTCACTTGTTGACACACCAAACACTTTGATACAAACTCGGCTACGTCTCCCTTCATGTTGTTCCACCAGAACGACTCTCTTAAGTTCCGATACATCTTCGTACTTCCAGGATGTATGGAAAGTCTCGAACAATGAGCCTCCTTTAAGATTTCCCTCTTGATGTCGTCCTCGCCCGGCACACATATTCTAGATTGGTACCTCAAGATCCCATCTTCTCCCATGCGAAAGTCCTTTGCCTTCCCTTTAGCGATGCTCTCATGCACCTTCATTAATTCTTCATCAGTTCCTTGGGCTTCTTTAATCCTGTCCATAAGCATTGGCTGAACGCTCATTTGAGCCAGATAACCCTTAACTTGTACTTCCATGCCAGAAATCTCTATGCGGTTCCACATTCTTTCTTCCTTAGAAATTAACGTCGCTAGTATCCTACGACTTTTTCTACTCAGCGCATCCGCCACCTTATTGGCTTTCCCAGGGTGGTACAAAATCGTACAGTCATAGTCTTTCAATAACTCCAGCCATCTTCTTTGTCTCATATTAAGCTCCTTCTGGGTGAATATATACTTAAGGCTCTTATGATCAGTATAAATCTGACATGTCACCCCATACAAGTAGTGCCTCCATATCTTCAAAGCAAACACCACTGCAGCTAATTCTAGATCATGGGTTGGGTAATTCTTCTCATGATTCTTTAATTGTCTAGATGCATAAGCTATAACCTTTTCATTTTGCATCAGCACGCAACCCAATCCCTTCAGTGAAGCATCACTATAAATTACGAATCCGTCCGATCCAGATGGTAAAGCAAGGACCGGTGCGGACACCAATCGTCGCTTCAATTCCTCAAAACCCTCTTCACATTCCTCCGACCAAACAAACTTTGCTCCTTTCTGAGTTAACTTCGTCAATGGCACTGACAACTTCGAGAAGCCTTCTACGAACCTTCGATAGTAGCCAGCTAGACCTAAGAAACTTCTGATCTCACTTGCCGAAGTTGGTCTCTCCCAATCCACAATCGCTTCTATCTTTGTCGGATCTACGGCAATCCCATCTTTTGACACCACATGCCCTAAGAATGCCACCTTTTCCAACCAAAATTCACATTTCTTGAATTTAGCATATAGCTTCTGTTCTCTTAAGATCTGCAGCACTAGCTTCAAATGTTCCTCATGTTCTTCCTTGGTTCTCGAATACACCAAAATGTCATCAATGAATACAATTACACATTTGTCTAAGAACTCTTGGAATATTCTATTCATAAGTTCCAAAAACGCTGCCGGTGCGTTAGTTAACCCAAACGGCATCACCACGAACTCATAATGCTCATACCTCGTTCTAAAGGCCGTCTTAGATATATCTTCCTTCTTTACTCTCAATTGATGGTAACCAGACCTCAAGTCTATCTTCGAAAAGTAGCACACTCCACGAAGCTGATCAAACAAATCATCTATTCTAGGCAATGGGTATTGGTTCCTTACCGTCACACAGTTCATTTCACGATAGTCAATACATAACCTCATCGACCCATCCTTCTTCTTCACAAAAAATACCGAGGCACCCCATGGTGATACACTCGGTTTAATCAAACCCTTATCTAACAACTCTTGTAGTTGCTCCTTCAATTCCTTCAATTCTTCCGGTGCCATCCTACACGGTGCTTTCGATATTGGTGTAGTTTCCGGTACCAAATCGATGGAAAATTCCACTTCTCTCTCTGGTGGTATCCCCGGTAGATCTTCTGGGGACACATCCTTAAAATCCTTAATCACAGAAAGGGATTCTATGGTTATTTCCTTCTGGTCCGTAGCACTCACGTATGCCAGAAACCCTTCGCACCCTTTTCTTAACAACTTACGAGCCTTCATTACCGATATAAGGTTCGATCGGTTCTAGGTTTCGTTCCTTGAGAACAACACTCTTCTCTAGATAATAATCTGAAGTAGACTTCTTTCTTTAAAACAATCCACATGGGCATGGCATGCAGCCAACTAGTCCATTCCCAAGATTACATCAAATTCTTCGATGTTCTAAACTAATGAGATCAACCTCAAGTTCTTTCTCGTCCAATTTCAAAGGACACTTCCTAGATATAAACGTAATAGGGATCGATTCTCTAGTTGAATATCCATAACTAAAGAATTCTCTAACGATTCATGAATTAAATTCATATTCTTAGCCAAGCAATCATTTGGCACTTCTTATCAGAACTTTGCCCTTTGGCGTCGTTCTTATTACCATCACTTCTATTGCCGTAGCCTTTACTCTGGTACTTACTTGTACTACCTTCCTTTTCACGATCATCAGTAGCCTTCAGCTTATTATTGTTCCCATCGTGGTTCCAGCTTCCTTTAGATTCAGTCAACTCTTTCTGAGTTGACTCTTCTTCTCTTCTCGCTTACTGCGATAACTATCTGATTCCTTCTCCACTATCCTTGTCCTATCCAACACTTGATCATAGGTTGGTAGCATTAATGGAGTGATTCTATATCGGATTCGGTTGTTCAAACCAGCTTCAAATTCTTGAGCCTTTTGTGCTTCATTATCGAAGAACGTTAAGGCAAATTCTAGCAATTCGGTGATTCTAGCACCATAGTCGTCCACCGTCATACTTCCTTGAGTTAGCATCATAAACTCAGTCACTCTGGCGTTTCGAACACTTACCGGATAATATGATACTATCATTAGTTATCATGAATACAAGACTTTTTCACGCACTCTCATACTATAGCTCGTCTCTACAGACTAACATTCAATTTATAGGTCATCATTCACTAGACCACTGGTCGTTTCAACAGACCATCACTATCTTCATTAGTCAACTTTACTAGACTTATTAGTTGCTTCATTAGACCATTACTATTTTCATCGGTTATTTCAATAGACCGTTATCGCTTTCATTGCTCATTTCAATAGACCATTCTTACTTGTTCCAGGTTAACTCGCACATTTAACACTATTACTCACGCCAATACAAGCATTGCTACTATGCTTAATACTTCCACATAAAAAGGCCGTCCTCAAAAGACGCAACTTTTATAAAAGATCGGTTTACTAGATCTCTGGTCGTTTCAATAGACCAATTCTACTTAGTAAGTCGTTTCACTAGACTTTACTTATTAATTACAGGTCGATTCACTAGACCTACTTTTATCCACACTTAGCCGTTTCAATAAGCCATTTACCTTTTATACTTGGCCGTTTCAATAGGTCACCTTATTCTTGTTTCTATCATTTCACTAGACCAAAACTGAATTCACTTGGCCGTTTCAATAAGCCAATTACTTTTACTTTTGACTTTTTCAATAGGTCACTTTACTCTTGTTTCGATCGTTTCAATAGACCAAAACTAATTTTCACTTGGCCGTTTCAATAAGCCAACTTATACTTATGGTCTTTTCACTCGACCAATACTTCTCGTTCTAGATTAGCTCACACGCTTTAACATTTAAGAACGAAAAAAATCAACAAAACCATTTGCCTAGAATAAATCATAAACTTTTATTACGAGGATCTTCTTGGAATAAAAGTTAACTAAACAAAATTCTAGTATTTTTCTCTAAACTAGAACTAACTATTAATACTATAATTAAGAATAAACTCTATGTCCTACTTTTCAATCATAGAACACCTTCCTAGGCCTTCCCCTAGGCCTTCCACTTGGCACCCTTGGAACTTTCTTAGAACCTCTTGGCCTACCTTTGGGCCTACGAACCGGTACCATCTCTTGTTCCAGCTCTTCATCATCATTAAGAATGATTGGGGCGGCTTCACTGCCCTCAAGGATAATATCTATTTCCTCGACCTCTTCTTTAGCTACCAAATTATCTTCCTTTGGCGTTTCATTGCTTACGGGGGTTGTTGGTTCTGACTCCCTAGCTCTGGCTTCCTTTAAGTCTTTCAATTCATAGAACCATTGATATGCTTGTTCTCGAGTTTCATGATAATACCTCTCATTCTGGTCCTTGGTCTCCTTGACTTCTTCCAGTTCTTTGAGAGTGTCTAGTAATGCTTTTCTATCTTGCATTCACTTTCCTAGTTTGACATTCAACTTGGTCTTTTCAGCTTCTAATGCCTCGGTTAGTTTCTTAATCTTGAGTGAATATATCTGAATCACTTTTTTCTTAATTGTTCTTTGCTTCAAGTTCATCTTCATGTTTCTTCTAAGTCCATCCATGACTTACAATTAAGACATAACCGTTATCAATGTCATATCACTAAAAAAATATCATTCTAGTGTAACTCTTCAAAATTTACTTCCCAAAGTGTTCACTTATATTCCTCATATCCCTCGAGGAATTCTTATCTTAGGTTCTTTCCTAAAATAGTAGGTTTCCATAAATAACTAGTTTGACTTTAAGCAATCTTAGTCTTCCTAAAACGCTCAAATCAAACCTATTCAATATCAGAGTTCCTATCCCTTTGAAGCTCTAATCCCATTGCTCTGATACCAACTGTAACGACCCGAACTTTCAAACAATAATAATAATTTATAAACCAAGAAATCCCAAACGTCAAACATAATTTAAATCCAACGTTCAAAAGCAACGGCTAGTAAAATCTAACCATAATTCAAAATAGTGCGGAAGCGTAACTAACATTTAAATTCTAACGGCTAGTACATCCCACTAGCTCAACATAAAACATAAAAGTTATCTTAAGCCCTTCGTTTGACCACCGACTGCCCTTCTTTGCAATCCTTATAGGTCCTTAATCTTTACCTGGGAAAAATAATAGGAGAAGGGGTGAGCGAACAATGCTCAGTAAGTTCATACGGGATCTCTCCGGGTACTAAGGAGAGATGACCGAAAGAACGGAGCCAAAATGATATCTTCAATGAAAGGCTAAAATCGATAATCTTAACTGTACATATACGAAAGCACAATTATTAAGTTCAAGAAGTTATGGCCCTAATACAAGTCCGTCAATTCCATAGTTTCATTCATCACCTTTTCAGGGTGTTACACCTTTTCAGGGTGTCGAGGGACCTTACACCTTCTCACGGTGCTCCCTCTTAAGTTCGATCATGATCATTAAGCCACTTCATCAAGTAGCGTTTGCGTCTAATTCTTTTCTCTCAAATTAGACTATCTTAATTAGCCCTTTTCAATCAGACTAATTCTATCTAAGCCCTTTTCAATCAGACTAAGCTAACTATACCTGTTCCAATTAGATATAGCAATGTTCCACAAAGCATTCTAGGTACAAGAATACTTAAAGCAAATTCAATTTTCTTTGATACCCTATGAACAACACATATCATGGGTAAGATAGTTCAAAAGACGTTCAAGTCATAAGATTTCAAATGCTACGGCCATAAGTAGCTACACTTGAAAGAATTAAAAGGATCCTATTTCAAAAGGATGATATTCAAATACTTTAAGGAACGTAATCCCTTACCTTAGCCTTGCGGTCTTCACTTAACAATTTCACGTTCACAATCTACAAACACGCAAACACGGCTTTCTTAGGAACATGAATTACTTTAATTCTCCGTCCCCATTATACTTTATTTTACTTTCTTAACTTCACGAGTTCATCATCTTAAACTCTTCGTTAGGGTTCGTTCTACCCGTTATTGGTGTTCCCCAAAATACCCCTTTCGGATTACTAAAATACCCTTAGGGTTACATGGTTTTTATTCTTCATTAATATGTTTTAGGGTTCCATTATCTCAACCCAAAACACTATTCACATGTTACTATTCACAGCTTTTTACCCTCAGATTACTATTCACAGCATATATAAACTCAGATTACTATTCACAGCGTAAATTTACTATTCACAGCGTAAATTCACTATTCACGGCGTAAATTCACTATTCCCAGGTTGTGTTACTATTCCTCCCAGATTATTGTTCATCGCAGCATACTTAAACACAGATCACTATTCATCGTAGCATACAACACACACACACACACACAAACACACATACACACACACAGTATAAGAACACACACACATACACACACAAACTGCATGTATATAACGCACACACACGTCACACACACACGCATGCATACACACACACTGTCGCACACTCCGACACACACACACGACGCACTCGCACACAGCACACACACCCACTTCATCTTCCTTATTAATTCAATCATACAATCCTAAGTTCATAATTTTATAAACCCTAGTTCAACATTAGGTTTAGGGTTTCCCATCCGAATTCAATAATATCTAGAGAACTAAACGGAGAAGGCGGAGTTTAGGGAGTATGGTTATACCTTGAGTAATCGCTTTCCTCCCTTTTTCTCTTCTTCTTCTTCTCATCCTTCCCGATCTCTCTCTCCTTCTCTGCGGTTCCCTGCCGCCGCCTCCCCTTTCTCACAATTCCCATTCTTTTCTTTTGTGTTATAATAACAAGGTTGAGGGAATAAAAGGGATATATATATATATATATTTACTAGGGTTCTCCATTCCTAAAATAAAAAGGATTCCTAGTTTTAATTGGGTTTTGACTAACTTGGGCCCACTACTTAACCCAAATCATACTTCCTAATAAATTAATTAATCAAGCCCATCATCATAAGTAAAAGTTTAACCAAAGTAAATAAAATAATTGGCCCAAAGTGGCCGGCTATTACAAAATGATATACTCTCTTCATCTCAAAATAAATGTCTAAAATTTTTTCATATTTGTTCTCATACGAGAAAATATTTGAAATTATTTTTGACTTTTATTTTGGGACAGAAGAAGTATAGATTAATATTAAATGGACGCATTTACAAACTAAAAACTGTCAACAACATTTGTTACGGTTATGTCAGTGACAAATATTGGGTTATAGAATTTTAGAATTTTTTAATGTTATGGTAACTAAACCGTAATAAAAAAAAATGCGAGGGACTGTACCGTAATAAAAAAACCATGTCAACTGTTATGGGTATATACACCAGTTTTTAGCCACATTTTATAACCGTAGCAAAATCCGTTACAAAAAGTTATCGTTACGGTTTTATGACCGTGTCAGAGCATTTGTGACCCTCGCAATTACGTCGGCCGCAAAACTGTGACAAGACCGTCGTAAATACTACATGTGATGGTTTTTTAATCTTTGGTGACGGTCCGACTACCGTCACAAATAATATTATTTTTTGTAGTGATGGTGTAGCTGAGAGACGTAATAGAACCCTTAAGGATATGGTAAGAAGTATGATTTCTTGTACTTCCTTACCACACTCATTATGAGGCGATGCATTAAAAACCGCAGCTTATATTCTCAATAGAGCTCCATCTAAGGCTACTAATAAAACCCCTTATGAATTATGGATGAATAAGAAATTGTCCTTAAATCATCTTCATGTTTGGGGTTGTCCAGCAGAAGCTTTGCCTTATAGGCCTAATGAGGGCAAACTGAAAGCTAAGACTGTTAGTAGTTACTTTGTAGGGTATGCCGAGAGATCTAGGGGATATAAATTTTACAACCCGAAAACTAGAACCTTTTTTGAAACGGGAAATGCTAGGTTCTTTGAGGATGTTGAATTTGGAGGGGAAATTAGGACTAGTTTTGAATTTGAAGAGGAAGAGGAATCCATTTCTATACCTCTTCCTATAGTTCCCATTGAAAATCAAGTATTTATACCTAAAATTCAAGAAGAACATACGATTCAAAACAATGACTCCCCTATAAATATTAAACAATATGAAAATGTTGATAATGATGATCAAATTCAACAACCTCAAAATCAAGAAGAACCGGTGCCCTTAAGGAGATCCGATAGAGCAAGAAGGAATGCAATTTCGGATGATTATGAAGTGTATCTTGCCGAGAATGAGGAACACTTAGGTTTAGTGGGAGATGAGCCGTTCACCTTCCATGAAGCCATTAATAGTCCTAATTCTCATAAGTGGATCAATGCCATAAGTGAAGAGTTAGAATCAATGAAAGACAATGACGTTTGGGATCTTGTTCCATTACCTAAAGATGTGAAACATATTGGGTGCAAATGAGTCTTTAAGACCAAAAAGGATTCACAAGGTAAATATAGAAAGATATAAGGCTCGTCTTGTTGCTAAGGGATTTACTCAAAAGGAAGGCATTGATTACAAAGAAACATTTTCTTTGGTATCATCTAAAAACTCTTTTAGGATCATTATGGCACTTGTAGCACATTATGATCTTGAGATTCATCAAATGGATGTAAAGACAGCTTTCCTTAATGGAGACATTGAGGAAATATCTATATGAAGAAACCAGAAATGGCGACTAATTTAGATCAAACTAATCAATTAGTTTGTAAACTTAAGAAATCCATTTATGGTATCAAGCAAGCTTCTCGTCAATGGTATTTAAAAATCAATCAAGTTATTCTTTCATTTGGTTTTGAAACGAATCTTGGTGAAGATTGTGTATACCATAAGTTCAGTGGGAGTAAATTTATATTTTTGGTCTTATATGTGGATGATATTTTGCTTGCTAGTAATGATATAAACATTCTTAAGGAAACTAAGAATTTTCTTTCAAACAAATTTGAAATGAAAGATCTGTTGGATATTATGCCCTAGGCCCTTGAGAAAGGCATATGCGTTATATCATAGCTTCATTGTTATTGAGATAACAAACCCGATTATTATATTCTTTTGCATGTTTATTATAATAATCATTATCCCTAGAACTTATGAAGGACTAGCATTAGTTTGATGGATAATCATATAATAATTATGGTGCATAGGATGCGGATTAAACTTGTAGGTACTTGTTGGAGAATAAGGTACTGGATAGACCCGCTATGAGATTTATGTCATGGTCAAATGTCATAATTAAATCTCATAATAGTCATACCATTTGAATCCTTAGACCTGAGATTATCATGGTCTTCCACATGATGAACATTATGTTTGACGTACTCAAACGCTATCCTTAACTGGATGGTTATAAAGGCTACGATTGGCATAATCGGATTATTGTAGGGAAGAATGATAAGTCAAGATGGGATTTGTCCCTCTCTCAAGAGAGATATCTGCTTGGCCACTCGATGAGTGCGATTGATGATGGTGCATGGCCTGTTGGGTTTCCAAGTAACATGCGCAGCGGAATTTAGCAATTAAAATTTTAAGAAACCCAAACCCATGGATCCGTTCATATGATTAAATCAAATACAACATGATGAATAAAGGAAAAACTAACCCTTGATGGCTATCAAATTTTCTCTTGGTCTTTGGTGGAGATTTGAAGACTTGATCACGATCACAAAGCTTGAACACGAACTTTGAAGATGATGATTTTCACCCTCTAGCGGTATCCACACTTCGAACGAATATCAAAGGAACTTCTTTGATCTTGGTTGCTAGACCAATATTATGAAACACACTTTCACAATTCAATAAAGAACTATAAGGAATTTATTTGTGAATTATTTTGTTCCTCAATCAATGATATCTTAGAACACAATAAAATCTCTCTCAAACTCTTTGAGACTCACAAAAGCATTTATTTATATGGTCTGGCCGAATTGGGGTTTTTATACACAATTAAGACCTATTCCAAATAGGAATCTTGTGCTAAAAACCTTTCCTAATCGAATTAGGAAATTTCCAGTCGGCATACCGGGCGCCCGCCTGGTACCCCCGAGCGCCCGCTCATTTGGACAGAAAGTCCAATTCTTTTCTAGATTGTTCAGGCGCCCGCCTGGTGCAACCCAAGCTCCCAACTTTCCAGAAATTCCTTGGAAGTCCTCCGACCCTAAATGCCAATATAGTCCTTTTATTTAAGATTCGTTCTATTGTGTGTGACCCTCTAGGATTATACTAAGTTGGCAATGGGCTCAAACATGATCCCATAAGATATGATTAGGTTCTAGCAAACCGTCATACCTACCCAAATAGTATAACTAGATACAAGTTCGCATTCCTTTAGAATATGTCACAATTCCTTTGTCCACGATGTCATTGAACACAAGTCATGGTCAAAGAGTCAACTTGTTTCGTTCAATACTTTCTCGATTCCGAATATGTTGATAATCCAAATGACATTGATCCAATCAATTCATTTGAGTCCGGCCGAACATTTCATCAACATCATTCCTACGAGAGGCCCAAGCTTGACATCTCTCCGTGAAGGGACAAATCCATTTAGCTTATTATTCTTCCCAACGGGAATCCGATTATGCCAATCATACCCTTTATAACTACCGTGTTAAGGTAGCGTTTGAATATGTCAAACACAATGTTCATCAAGTGGAAGACTATAATAACTTCATGTCTAAGGATTCAAATGACATAACTAATATGAGATATATGTATGACATAGACCATGACATAAATCTCATACAGCGGGTCATGTCCAGTACCTTGTTCCAAACAAGTACCGATAAATCTAACATGATCATCCCATGATTATTTAGCCTTTATACTAGTGCTTAATAAGTACTAGGGACAGGGATTATTATAAGTAAACATGAACAACAATAATAATCAAAACATCTCTTTATTGATATGAAATAAATGATAACAATTACAACGTTTATTAAACGTGCCTAGGGCACCACTACCAACAATCTCCCACTTGCCCTAGGCCCAATCTCCCATGTATCTAATACCCATGGACCTAACATGACCATCATGTTTAGCTTGTGGAAGTCCCTTTGTTAGCGGGTCCGCAACATTGTCATCAGTAGGTACTCTGCATATATTTACGTCTCCCCTATCAACGATCTCTCGAATGATATGAAAACGCCTAAGTATGTGTTTGGATTTCTGATGTGCTCTTGATTCCTTTGCTTGAGCAATAGCACCATTATTATCACAATAAAGGTCTATTGTATTAGCAATACTAGGAACCACTTCAAGTTCAGTTATGAACTGCTTAATCCAAACAGCTTCCTTTGCAGCATCCGATGCAGCAATATACTCAGCTTCTGTTGTAGAATCAGCGGTTGTACTTTGCTTGGAACTCTTCCAGCTTACAGCTCCACCATTTAACATAAACACAAAACCCGATTGCGATCGGCTATCATCTTTGTCAGTTTGGAAGCTTGCATCCGTGTAAGCATTTACAACGAGATCATCTTCCATTCCTCCATAGACCAAAAACGAGTCTTTAGTCCTTCTCAAGTACTTAAGAATCGCTTTTACAGCTATCCAGTGATTTTCGCCAGGGTCAGATTGGTATCTACTTGTCATGCTCAAAGCATAAGACACATCCGGCCTAGTACAAATCATGGCATACATGATGGACCCAATTGCCGAAGCATATGGAACATCATTCATTTTCTCACGCTCATCATTTGTCTTAGGACATTGAGTCTTGCTTAGAGAAACTCCATGTAACACGGGCAAGGTGCCTCTCTTAGAATTTTCCATACAGAATCTTCTAATGATCTTGTCAATGTATGTACTTTGGCTTAAACTAAGTAGCCTCCTTGATCTACTCTATAGATCTTAATGCCAAGTATATATGCGGCTTCACCCATATCTTTCATTGCGAAGCACTTTCCTAACCAAGTCTTCACAGACTGAAGTGTAGGAATGTCGTTTCCAATGAGCAATATGTCATCCACGTATAAAATAAGGAATAGCACTATGCTCCCACTAATCTTATTGTATACACAAGGCTCATCTTCGTTCTTGATGAAACCAAACTCTTTGACCGATTCATCAAAACGGAGATTCCAACTCCTTGAAGCTTGCTTCAATCCATAGATGGATCTTTGCAATTTGCATACCCTAGAATCTTGTTCAAAACCTTCTGGTTGTGTCATATACACATCCTCTTGGAGTTTTCCATTCAGGAAAGCGGTTTTGACGTCCATCTACCATATTTCATAGTCATGATATGCGGCAATGGCAAGCAAAATTCTTATAGACTTGATCATTGCTACGGGTGAAAAGGTCTCATCATAGTCAATACCATGAACTTGCCTATAACCCTTCGCTACAAGCCTAGCTTTGTAAGTATGCACCTTCCCATCCATGTCAGTCTTCTTCTTGAAGACCCATTTGCATCATATGGTTTTTACACCTTCGGGCGCATCAATCAAATTCCAAACTTGATTGTCTTGCATGGATTGCAATTCAGATTCCATGGCTCCAAGCCACTTGTCCGAATCAGGAGAAGACATCGCCTCTTGGTAGGTTGACGGTTCATCATTCTCAATGATTTCTACCTCATTACTATCCGTTACGAGAAATCCATATCTCTCGGGCTCGGATCGTAACCTACTAGATCTGCGAGATGCTTGTGTATTTTGAACAGGTTCCACAACTCCTTGTGGTTCTTGTTCTTGTTCCACTATTGGTTCACTGTTATTTTCTGGGTCTCGAATTTCTTCAAGATTTATTTTACTCCCACTGATTTCTTTGGAGAGAAACTCTTTCTCTAGAAAGACACCAGTTCGGGCAATAAACACTTTGTTGTCCTCTCGGTTGTAAAAGTAATATCCTTTAGTTTCCTTAGGATATCCCACGAAAATACATTTATCAGATTTGTGTGCTAGTTTGTCAGAGATAAGTCTCTTGACATAAACTTCGCAACCCCAAATCCTCATGAAAGATAAACTAGGTTTCTTTCCACTCCACATCTCATATGGAGTCTTTGGAACCGATTTAGTTGGAACTTGGTTTAGTGTGAAAGCAGCGGTTTCTAGGGCGTAACCCCAAAAGGATATTGGAAGATCAACTTGACTCATCATTGATCGAACCATCTCTAACAAAGTCCGATTTCTCCTCTCAGACACACCATTCCATTGTGGTGTTCCGGGCGGAGTCAATTGTGAAACTATTCCACAATTCTTTAGATGATCATCAAATTATTGACTTAAGTATTCACCACCTCGATCTGATCGAAGTGCCTTTATACTTTTGCCAAGTTGTTTTTCTACTTCATTTTGAAATATTCTAAATATCTCAAATGCTTCACTTTTATGTTTCATTAGGTAAACATACCCAAATCTACTATAATCATCAGTGAAGGTTATGAAGTATTGAAATACTCCCCTAGCATTGCTACTTAATGGTCCGCATACATCGGAATGTATCAACCCCAATAATTCGCTTGCCCTTTCACCAAACTTGGTAAAAGGTGTCTTAGTCATTTTTCCAAGAAGACATGACTCACAAGTATCATATGACTCTAAGTCACATGAACCCAAAAGTCCTTCCCCATGGAGTTTTGAGATACGCTTCTCATTAATATGACCAAGACGGCAATGCCACAAATAAGTATGATTTACATCATTAGGTTTAGATTTCTTATTTACATGATAGACATTATTTTCATTCTTGACATCCAAGATATAAAGGCCATTAAATGAATTAGCAATACCGTAAAGCACATCATTTAAATAAATAGAAAATTTCTTATTCTCAATAAGAAACTTAAAACCTTCATTATCCAAACAAGAAATTGAAATAATATTTCTGCTTAAATCCGGAACATAATAACAATTGTTCAAAACAAGAATTAATCCGAAAGGTAAAGTGACTTCATAAGTCCCTACGGCTAATGCAGCAACTCTTGCTCCATTCCCCACGCGTAGATCTATTTCACATTCTTTAAGCAGTCTCCTATTCTTTAGTCCCTACACATTTAGACAAATGTGAGAACCACATCCGGTATCCAATACCCAAGAATCAGTGGTAGAAAGGAGAATATCTATCATATAGATACCTGAAGTCGACGCAGCCTTGCTTCTCTTCTTCTTCTTTTGCTCTTCCAAGAAAGCCTTGCAATTACGTTTCCAATGACCAATTTCTTGACAATGGAAACAGATTGCATCCTTTTGTGAATCGGGTTTTGCCTCAGAAGCCTTGGCAACCTTTGCTTTGCTTATCTTGGGTTTGACAACTTTTGCCTTACCCTTGCCTTTGGCACCAGGCTTCTTCCCATCATGAACCAAAAGCACGGGAGAACCTTTCTCCACAATTTTCATCTCTGCAGTTTTGAGCATCCCAAGCAACTCAGAGAGATTCTTATCCATTCCATGCATGTTATAATTCATTACAAACTGATTATAACTTTTAGGCAATGAATTAAGAATGAGATCCGTGGCTAGCTCCAATGGGATTGGATAGCCAAGTTTCTCAAGGTGCTCTACATAATCTTTCATTTTAAGAAAGTGAGGACTCACTTGTTGCCCTTCATTCATTTTACAAGCAGTAAATGCAACAATGGTCTTGTAACCTCTCTTGCCTAGCTTGCTCTTGAAACATGGTTCTCAACTCCACGCCTATCTCATAGGCTTCCAAATGTTCCAAACTTTGTTGGAGTTTTGAACACATAGCAGCAAGCATGAGACAACTTACATCTCTAGAATCATTACGATGTTTCTTGTAATTGTCTCTTTCTACCCTAGGGGCAGTAGGCGGTGGTTCAGCGGGGAGAGGCCCATCGAGAATGTACAACTTATCTTCTTGCCTAAGAACGATTCTTATGCTACGGATCCAATCCATAAAGTTGGTACCATTCTCTTCGAGCTTATCCTTCTCAAGGATCGATCGCAACGACATTGATTGAGTGTTATTAGTCATTATCTACAAATATGCAAAAATTTCCAAAATTTAATAAGTACCGTTTTTCATTAAAGAGATAAATAATGTATTTTTCAAACAAAATACTCCCACTAAATTATATAACCTTCATATACATCCAATGTATAATATAATTCAAATGGGTTAAGATCCAACTTTAATTTAATTTCAAGTCCGCTAAGGCGGATTACACAAAATCAAATTAATTAGGTAGACAACTCTTGTCAATCATATCTCATATGACTCTTAGTTCCTTTTATGAGATTCTTTAAGAAATCCAATTTAAAAAAGCATGTTAAACCTCATCTTTGCCTAGGCCCAAAACTGTTTTGACGCCCAATTAAGTCTAACCATTTTAAACGCATAGTTAATGTGTCCCGCTAGGGCGTGCCCACATTATCTATCTTGCTTATACATAAATAAATTTAATGCACCTCGATAGGGCGAATCTACATTAGAGTCACTTATGTACCAACATGTGTTTTAATCATGGCATGGCAATAAAAGACTTAAAACTTTCTTTGAAGGTTCATCACATATAGCATATAACACACTTATGAGCACATAATATAAACATGTTACACATCAAGTTTGGCCAATAAATTAATCTCCATTAATTTAAGCATGATATTTATGTGTCATTAGTTTCTCTATAATTATGAGGATGAGACTATTTCAACTTTGGTTATTATCTCCAAATCAAGACAACAAGAAGTGCGGTCGAACTAAGCCATTAGGCAACCACAATCCCGCACTAATTCAAGAAACCAAGAAAGTAGTCCATGTGGCCGAAACTAAGCAATAGATGGTCTCGATGAACGTAGGCCAATTGCATTCACAATTCCACATGGATCTCCAATCATTGAATCAAGAACTTTGTTTCTCAATTTTAGCAATTATGAACTCTTCATAATTCTAACTTCGTTTTATCTTTGAAACTTTGATTGCGATCAATTTTGGGAAACACAATCTCGATGAACGCAGATTAGCCATCCAAAACTTGAACCAATCTAGGAATCACAAGACTAAAACAAATAGGAAAATCAAACCCCAAAATCCACACACAAACCAACTACCCAAAACCCATTCCAGATCAACAAGTCTGGACTGGTTCTGTTACTGGTTTTCTCGAATTTATCGAAAATTCCATATTCAGATTTTAACCAAAATCAGAACAAATCTTGACCACCGAGCGCCCGCCTGCAAAGGACCAGGCGCCCGCTTGAATGGCCAGAATAGTATAGAATTTTAAAGTTCGAAATTTTTGTCTCAAAATTATTTTTCCCCGATTATTAAAACTTTGATCTAATCAAAATCAATAATCGAAATAATTCAGAATCCACCATAATTTTTTATTGCGATTGAATCGTGCGATTAAAGCTGGAAAAACAAAAAACCACATAAAATCACAAAACACATAAACATCATATAATCCAATATTCATATCATGCTTGGCACATAAACAATTTATATACACACAACATGATCCAAGTATTGAATTAATCAACATGAACGGGGCTCTGATACCACTGTTGGGTTTCCAAGTAACATGCGCAGCGGAATTTAGCAATTAAAATTTTAAGAAACCCAAACCCATGGATCCGTTCATATGATTAAATCAAATACAACATGCTGAATAAAGGAAAAACTAACCCTTGATGGCTATCAAATTTTCTCTTGGTCTTTGGTGGAGATTTGAAGACTTGATCACGATCACAAAGCTTGAACACGAACTTTGAAGATGATGATTTTCACCCTCTAGCGGTATCCACACTTCGAACGAATATCAAAGGAACTTCTTTGATCTTGGTTGCTAGACCAATATTATGAAACACACTTTCACAATTCAATAAAGAACTATAAGGAATTTATTTGTGAATTATTTTGTTCCTCAATCAATGATATCTTAGAACAAAATAGAATCTCTCTCAAACTCTTTGAGACTCACAAAAGCACTTATTTATATGGTCTGGCCGAATTGGGGTTTTTATACACAATTAAGACCTATTCCAAATAGGAATCTTGTGCCAAAAACCTTTCCTAATCGAATTAGGAAATTTCCAGTCGGCATACCGGGCGCCCGCCTGGTACCCCCCGAGCGCCCGCTCATTTGGACAGAAAGTCCAATTCTTTTCTAGCTTGTTCAGGCGCCCGCTTGGTTGACCAGGAGGCCCAGAACTTTCCAGAAATTCCTTGGAAGTCCTCCGACCCTAAATGCCAATATAGTCCATTTATTTAAGATTCGTTCTATTGTGTGTGACCCTCTAGGATTATACTAAGTTGGCAATGGGCTCAAACATGATCCCATAAGATATGATTAGGTTCTAGCAAACCGTCATACCTACCCAAATAGTATAACTAGATACAAGTTCGCATTCCTTTAGAATATGTCACAATCCCTTTGTCCACGATGTCATTGAACACAAGTCATGGTCAAAGAGTCAACTTGTTTCGTTCAATACTTTCTCGATTCCGAATATGTTGATAATCCAAATGACATTGATCCAATCAATTCATTTGAGTCCGGCCGAACATTTCATCAACATCATTCCTACGAGAGGCCCAAGCTTGACATCTCTCCGTGAAGGGACAAATCCATTTAGCTTATTATTCTTCCCAACGGGAATCCGATTATGCCAATCATACCCTTTATAACTACCGTGTTAAGGTAGCGTTTGAATATGTCAAACACAATGTTCATCAAGTGGAAGACTATAATAACTTCATGTCTAAGGATTCAAATGACATAACTAATATGAGATATATGTATGACATAGACCATGACATAAATCTCATACAGCGGGTCATGTCCAGTACCTTGTTCCAAACAAGTACCCATAAATCTAACATGATCATCCCATGATCATTTAGCCTTTATACTAGTGCTTAATAAGTACTAGGGACGGGGATTATTATAAGTAAACATGAACAACAATAATAATCAAAACATCTCTTTATTGATATGAAATAAATGATAACAATTACAACGTTTATTAAACGTGCCTAGGGCACCACTACCAACATGGCCATGTCTAAATGAATTAATGTGTTCAATGTCATTTGCCCATATCAATTTACTCGGGATCAAGAAAGCATTGGACAAAATAAGATGACGTGGACCATGACTTATGTCCAATATGATATCGCGTGACAAAGGGATTGTGATATTTTCTATAAGGTAACTTTGGACTTTCAAAGTTATACTAATTGGGTAGTCATAATGGCTTGCTAGAGTCCGCTTATGACTTACGGGTTCTGAATGGTTCGGACTCGTTGCCAACTTAGTATAATCCAATTGGGTCACACACAATAGAATGGATTGGAAAAAGGCAGAAATTTTGGGAAACTGAACTGGCCACCGTACGGCTGTTAAGCCACCGTACGACGCCTGATCAGCCGTACGGCTGGTTTGCCCGATTCTGGTCAGTTTGTTTGGAATTCTTGTACGAAAAGGAATCCCGATCCCAAACAGAATTAGGTCAGACCCTCATATAAGATATGCAACCAGTTTTGATAGCCTCTAATGTTGATTTTGGAAATCAATAACAATTGTTTTAGAAACAATAAAATAAAGAGAGGTATGATTATTTATTTTGAGATTGAGAATCATCAAAATACTATAATCAATGGAGAAAAATAATTCCGTTGAAGAAATCGTTTCTTCACCAAGCCTTGGATCTAGCAATCAATCAAAAAGGTGTTCTTGAGTCCGTTCGACGTGTGGATACCGGTAGAGGGTGTTTGCTTTTCAACACCTAAAGTCCGTGTTCATGGATTCGATCTTCAAGGGTATGTTTCTTTCATCTTGTATTTAATTTAATCAACATGCACGGATCCAGGCTCATGGGTATTTGATCTTATGTTTATTCCGCTGCGCATGATGCATCAAAACCCAACAAGATCTTGGTGAGGCATCTTTTGTATTAGGAATCCAAATTCACCGTGATCGTTCATGAGGTATTTTAGGATTATCACAAAAGGCCTATATAGAAAAGGTATTACAAAGGTTTAGTACGCAAAACTGTAAACCACATGACACCCCTGTTTCTAAAGGATACAAGTTTAGTCTCAAACAGTGTCCTAAAAATAATTTTGAATCCAAGTATATGGAAAATATCCATTCTGCATCAGCAGTAGGAAGCTTAATGTATGCGCAAGTATGTACTCATCCAGACCTTGCATTTATTGTTGGGATGCTTGGTAGATACCAAAGAAATCTGGGGAGAGAACATTGGGTTACAGCCAAAAGAGTGATGAGATACTTACAAAACACCAAGGACTACATGCTGACATATTTAAAATCGGATCATCTTGAGTTCATTGGGTATTCCGATTCCAATTTTGCTGGATGCCAAGACAGTCGTAAATCAATGTCTGGTTATGTCTTCACATTAGCCGGTGGAGCAGTGTATTGGAGAAGTGCCAAACAAACACTTGTAACTTCCTCTGCCATGGAAGCTGAGTTTGTTGCTTGTTTCGAGGCATCCAATCAAGCTATATGGCTGCGTAAATCTGTTGAGGGACTGCGTATTATCAATAGTGTCGAAAGACCACTTAAGATATATTGTGACAATCGAGCGGCAGTCTTGTACTCCAACAACAACAAGAGATCATCAAAGTCTAAGCATATAGACATTAAGTTTCTTGTTGTAAGAGAAAGAGTACAAAATGAACAAATAGAAATACAACTAATTGGAACAAATTCCATGCTAGCGGATCCGTTTACTAAAGAGTTATCTCCTTTAGTGTTTCACGAGCATGTTGCTCATATGGGTGTAACAACTTTTGATAACATTTAATATAGTGGGAGTTTATGTTGTGATTTCATTAATTGTTCTATTATTTAAAGTCTTTATCTCATTTGGTTAAGTTGGACTAGTTGGAAGAATATGTATATATTCACCATGTTCCATGCTACACATCTATATTTTTTATCTATGTCATTTAGTTGGATATGTATACGTGATTATTGTGGGTTTAGTTGCGAATCAATTACAACGACTGCCCCTTTAGTCCTTATACTTGTATGACTAATGGACGGGATTGTTATGGATGACAACAAGGTGCAGATAAGGGTTGTCATTTGTATTATACTTATGATTTAAGAAAAGACATTGTTATGAAACTTATGAAACCCAAGTGGGAGATTGTTAGAACATGGATTGCATAACAAGTTATTATTTAATTCCATACATGAAATCATACTTATAATGTTAATATAAAGTGTAGAAAAATCAAATAATGTGTAGAATTCCTGGGTGTAATATTACCTATTTATGATGGGTAAAATGGTAAATTCACACCACTATGTGAAAGGGTGTAGTCCCTAAATGAAGTACCTATTTGTTTCCTATATAAGGGCCCTCTATCAGCCTAAGAAACATACTACATACAATTTATTTCTCTTCTATATTCTCTTCATTCATTGCTAGAAGATCTTGAGAGAAGGCACTATCATTTAGAAGTACTTCATTCCCTACTTCTTCTTCTTAATCTTCCTAAAACGACATCAAGATGGATTCAACATGTAATACGATTCCGCCTTCATCATCTCTCTAACTTATACCATATTTGAGTTATGACATTAGTGGAATATAAATAGTTTCAACATCTCTGACATCCTCCATTCACTGTTGGCAATTCATACAAAGAAAAGGGAAGACCAATGTGTTCATAGCAATCAATTTATCGACATAAAGAAAGATACAAATCTATCTGTACGAAGTTCAATATAACAATTCTCAAAGGGTGGTGTTATATGTACTCGTAAAATTATTGAGTGTACCCGTACTCTCATTTCTTTCAAAAATGTCATCCAAAGAAATCTTCATATTAACCCCTCATATTTTTACACCATGCTTGTCTTCTTCCTCTCTCTCATTCAATTATCCCAATAACTTCCGGCCACCCACCTCCATCATTTTCCGCTTACTTTATCTTCTTTCTCAAAATAAAATTTCACCTCCATAACTTCTGGTCACTCACCATATTATTCTAACATCCTAATATGCAATAACCCCCAAAACCCTTTTAAATCTTCATGCCTAAGTGCGGAAGTGAGAATTTCAGATATAAGGGTAGGTCAGGAATGACGCTGGAATTCGTGAATATCTTTATAAAGCAATGGTTGTGTTGTCAGAACTGTTGGAAGAGGAAGAAGAGGGGTAAACAAGAGGTTTTTCGCATGGGAACAAGTGTGGTTATAGAGGGAGGTTTGATTTTTGGGGGTGAGAATTGGAGATAGAGAGGTTCAAATGGACTATTAGCGAAGGGGAGAGTGAGACGGGCAACATATTTTGCAGACAGAGAGATTGAATAATGGGACAAGTGGATTTAAGAAATGAGGACGTGTCATGGATGGAGTAAAAAAAGGTCAATTTAGGATCCATCAAGATGAAGTTAGCCAAAAATTATAGAGGTGTGGCCGAAAGTTATGAGGCAACGGAATGGGAGAGAGGAAGAAGGCAATGTAAAGGTTAACATGAGCATTTTCTTTAATTTATTTTTTTAAAAATGACTACCTGAATACTCAATAATTTTACTAGTCAAATTAACAAAGGTGTTATTATACACACTCGTAAAATCATTAAGGATACTCGTAATGATAAATCTACCCCAAGCAAATAAACTCAACACAACACATAACTAACGGTAACACTCTTCCCAAACTACCTTTGAACCCTAAAAACACACCCACTTTCATACCATCTTCTTGCAGACCTTTCCTCTCCCCTACCACCCTCCTCCTTCACAAGTCTTCTCTCTCTCATTTGTAAAAGCTAAACCCCAACACAATAGCTATATTCTTCTTTACTCTTCTCCAGTCTCCACCCCACAACTTTCCCTACCACCCCTCCATATCTGGCTAGACCAACCCCCTTCACCCAACCATCACCCCTTATCAAATACAAAAATAAACATGACTGAAAAAGCATATAAGACTAGCAAATCCTAGTTTGCTGCCTAAAAATGGCGCAACCTTTTCTATCTCCAAGGTTGATATGTAAGGTCGCTCCTCTTTTGGACTAAATTTGTAAGTTAGTAAAACTTTTTAGTAAAAAAAAATCAAGATCAAATTTCTTGTTCCTTCATTGGTTTGGGGTTTGTTACATACTCTCTCCATCCCACCCGAATTAGGATTTTTGAGTTGGGTACGGGAATTAAGGAAAAAGTGTTAGTGGAGTAGGTGTTGTGAGTATAAAAAGTGAAGTATGAGAGAGAAAGTTGGGTAGAGAGTAATGAGTGGAAAGTGGTTGTGAGTGTGAATGTGGGTCCCATTAGATAAAACATTTTTATTTTTGGGTTGTCCTAATTCGAATGGGACACCAAAAATGGAAATTTGTCCTAATTCGAGTGTGATGGGGGAAGTATATGTTATGGTTATGAGGTTAAATTATGAAGCATGATATTGAATGGTTGGGATGGAGAGGGTTAATTTGGATGGGTATTCCAGAAACACAGATGTAATGGAGGAGGAGGAGACAAGACGGGGAGGGGGAGGCACCTGTAGCCTGTAGGTAGGTTGGGGAAGGACCGACATCTATAAAGGGAAGCAACTGGTGGGGTTGCCAGAATGGGGAAGAGTTTGATTGGTTAGTGTTTAAATATTTTTTTTAATAGTGTTTTTGAAAGAATAATGATTTATGCATTAATTGTTGTGGGAATGTTGATGAAGCACTTTCAATTCCTTTATACTCCCTCCGTCCCACCACAAGTGAGACCAACTTATGAGGCACAATAATTAAGAAAAATGTAGTATATATGTGGTAGAAAATGAAGAGAAAGAATGAGTGGGGTAAATAGTAGTGTTTGTTGAATAAAATGAGTGGTGGAAAATGAAGAGAGAGAATGAGTGGGATTAAATAGTGGAGTTGGTTGAATATAAATTTATCAAAACATTTCCATTTTGGGCAGTCTCACTTATGGTGGGACGGACTGAAAAGGAAATTAGTCTCACTTGTGGTGGGACGGAGGGAGTATTTATAACCGGGTGAAAAAAATCAATAGTCTCAGAATTGATAAATAAACGGTTTAGAGAGGAAGAGAGAAGTTCATTAAGTTGTTTGGCCTTTTATGGGATGGAAAAGGGCATTCTCACGTGAAGAGGTAAGGGTAGTGTTGGGTTAAGTTACAATAACATAATCTCTTTCTTTCTTTCTTTTTTTTTTTTTTTTTTTTTTTTAATTTATTTATTCTACTAGGAGCCCCCTTCATTATGATCTATTGACATTTCTTTCTACTAAAGCAAAAGTGATCTACATTAGCAAAATTAATTAAGTGGCATTATATGTTGAAAATAAGTCTACCTTAAAATCATTTCATTTTCTCTTTTTGAGAATTTAATATTGAGATGAATTAAATTTATTATATAACATACTCCTTCTGTCTTAAAATATTTATTTTATTTTATTTTGAAGAAATTTAAGAAACTCAACAGTTTGTAAATTTTAGTAATAAAAGTGTATGAAAAGCGTTGCTATCTACTTTTGAAACTTCTAATTTTTAAGAAACACAACATTTTGTAAATTTTGGTAATTAAAGTGTATGAAAAGATTTGCTATCTACTTTTTAAACTTCTAATATGAACGTAGAACAGACACAAAAGAAGAAATAAAGAGAGTTGTTTTAACAATTATGGAAATTCACGAACAAATCTGTGTTGAAAACCCTAGCCCTAGATATTGGATATAGAGAGAACGAAGACCGTTTAATTGGGGGAGAACCGTCTATTGGATATTATGCCCTAGGCCATTGAGAAAGGCTTATGTGATCATAGCTTCATTGCTATAGAGATAACAAACCCGATTATTATATCTTTTGCATGTTTATTATAATCATCATTGTCCCTAGCAATTATGAAGAGCTAGCATGAGTTTAATGGGTAATCATATGATGATTATGGTGCATAGGATACGGATTAAACTTGTGGGTACTTTTTGGAAAACAAGATACTGGATGGACCCGTTATAAGATTTATGTCATGGTCAAATGTCATAATTAAATCTCATAATAGTCATACAATTTGAGTCTTTAGACCTAAGATTATCATGGTCTTCCACATGATGAACATTATGTTTGACGTACTCAAACGCTACCCTTAACCGGGTGGTTATAAAGGCTACGATTGGCATAATCGGATTCTTGTAAGGAAGAATGATAAGTCAAGATGGGATTTGTTCCTCTCTCAAGAGAGATATCTGCTTGGCCACTCGATGAGTGAGATTGATGATAGTGCATGGCCATGCCCAAATGAATTGATTTGATCAATGTCATTTGCTCATATCAAACTACTCAAGATCGAGAAAGCATTGGACAACATAAGTTGACGTGGACCATGACTTATGTCTAATATAATATCAAGTGACAAAGGGATTGTGATATGTTCTATGAGGTAACTTTGGACTTTTAAAGTTATACTAATTGGGTAGTCATAATGGCTTGCTAGAGTCCGCTTATGACTTACGGGTTCTGAATGGTTCGGACTCGTTGCCAACTTAGTATAATCCTATTGGGTCACACACAATAGAACGGATTGGAAAAAGGCTGAAAATCTGAGAATTGGAAATTGGGCACCGTATGGCTGTGGGGCAGGCGCACGGCTCCTATGGAGCCGTACGACTCCCCCCCTAACTGTTTAGATTTTGCAGTTTTTTTTGTTTGACAAGGAAACCCTGCCCGAATATAATTAGGTCAAACCCTCATATAAATATATGCAGCCGGGTTTGACAGCCTTTAATGTTGATTTTAGAAATCATAACACATTGTTTTAAAAACAATAAATTATAGAGAGGTGGGATTATTAGTTTTGAGATTTAGAATCATCAAAACTCAATAATCAAAGAGCAAAATAATTCCTACGAAGAAATCGTTTCTTCATCAAGCCTTGGATCTAGCAATCAATCAAGAAGGTTTTCTTGAGTCCGTTCGACATGTGGATACCGAGAAGGCGTTTGCTTTAGCACCTTAAAGTCTGTGTTCATGAATGCGATCTTCAAGGGTTAGTTTTTTTCATCTTGTATTTAATTTAATCAACATGAACGGATCCATGGCTCATGGGCGTTTGATTTCATATGTTTATTCCGTTGCGCATGATGCATCAAAACCCAACAGTGGTATCAGAGCCCCGTACATCGTTGATTATTTTAATATATCATGCTTAAAATTATTTAATTCGATTATATGATTTGCATGATAATAAGATGAATATGTGATTTGGGGTTTAAGAGCATGAATATGGGGATTATGTGATTATTATATTGATGTGATCCATATGAATAATTGCATGTTAGGGTTATCAATAAATAATTGGATTATGTGTATTGATAATTTAGATCTAATTTCTATATGTAATAAATTGTTTATTCATGATATTGATTAGATCTATTTAAATTCGTAATCTATAAATTCGTTTTTGTTTAATCTGATTAATGCATGAACACGATAATGGAATTGATCGAATTTAAAATTTTTGAAAATCTGGGAATCTGGGCAGAGGCACCGTACGGCGCCCTAAGCGGCGTACGCCTCCTAGGCTGCCGTACGACGCCCCTTGGGTTTCTGGGCAGATTTGTTTTGTTTTCTGGATTTCTGATTGTTCTGTAAATCATTTACAAAATTCGAATCAGGAACTGAATCTGGTTTTAGATGGCAGGTTTTCGAAACCATGTTTCCTGAAATATGATTTAATCCAGAAAATTACAAAAATCAGAGTTCTGAAGAGTTCAGAATTGCTGTAGTATATGAAATTGATGAGACAATGAATGATCTTGAAACAAGTTACTTATCTATACGGAAATGTGGATGCCTCTTGGCTTAGTTTCGGTCGTATGGAATAACTACTTAGTTCCTTGATCTTAGTACGGAAAAGTGGATGCCTCTTGGCTTAGTTTCGGCCGTACGTTTTGTGCTCTCAATCTATAGATATTCTGCGGAATCAAAAAGTTTAAGAATTTATCCATATAAACAAAGTGAAAATTGTTTGCAGAGAAGGAAACTAAAATTGGATTAATCCATTGTATGGACTAATGGCATGCTTGTGCCTTGTTTCTAGGAATACGAATGGAATATCCAATCTGTAAATTATTTACAGAAAATTTAGAATTCGTCCCCATGGGGTTGCTTCATAATTAAATCACAAGATTTTGATTCTGTTAATTAATTTGATTAATTAACATACATTATGCAAAGACTATATTATATTATGTTATAATTAAATATATGATGCATGTCTCTATGTAAATAAACCTTCATAAAACTTAAGTCATGTGCCAACCCTTGATTAAAACACATGCGAGTACACGGGTAGTTTTATGTGGGCTCTCCAAAGCGAGGTGCATTAATTCTATCCTTGTATGAGCATGATGAGTGAAAGAGTGATTCTTATACGCTAAAAGTGGTTTGACTTAATTAGGCTATCAAAAGATGAAGTTTTGGGCCTAAGGCACAAGATGAGATTAAAACATGTTTGTGACATTAAATGTTCAAAGAATCTCATAAAAGATATAAGAGTCATATATGATATGATTAATAAGGAGTTATCTACCTAATTAATTTAATTTTGACCAGTATCGCCAAAGCGGACTTAAAATTAAATTAAAGTTGGATCTTAGCCCACATAAATTATAGGGTTAATGACAGATTAGGGCCTGAACTGAAGGGGGGTGCGTCTAAAAGGGGCCTGAGTTTTTTTTCTCGCTAGATCAGGGCTCAATATCTTAATTTTTTGGCAGTTAAGGGCTTTTTGACGGAAATCGTTAGAAAAGTCAGTTAAGTGCCATGTGCATGGCACGTGATCGTCAAAATGGATGTGTTTGTAATAAATATTAGCAATGAAGGACTTTAATGAAATTTCTGAAACTTAGAGGGTTTAAAATATATATCTCAAGGATACAAATTCTTACATATCGGATTAGTACAAATTGCTATTAAACCCTTAACAATGGAAGGATTAAACACAAGTATACAAATAGCTTTAAGAGATGCTAGACATCTAAACTATACAGATTCTTTATTAGGAGCCATTGAAACTAGTTTAACAAATGGACCAATTCATTTTAATAGTTATCCAAATTTTACAATTTCTTTAACAGATCCTCACATAATGGACATCCTAACTTTAGATATTTTAACGCATAATTATCATATGAAAAAGGGATCTCACGTATATGAAATATTTTACAGATTATATTTTAAAGTTATGAATACAGGACTATGTCCTAATGCTTTTAACAGGAACAAAATAGGAGAAACCATTTTTTGGGAAATTGATAAAACAAAAGCTAATATAAATATACCAAAAACAATTAAATGGAATGAAATAACTTTACCCGACAAATGGTCATATCCTGCTAAAACTGTCCCAAGAAAAGAACAAAATCAAACAACTGATATAGAACAAATTACACAATATGAAGATGGATCAGTAGATCTAAAATTCAAAAGAACTCAGTCACTAAGTCGACACAAAAAATTAAATGTCCACGCACCATCTAGAAGATCTACATCAGGAAGATATGAATTCCCACAGAACACTAAATATGAGGATAGTTCTTCACAAAATGAAACTGTTTTTGAAGATGAAACTAATATTGAAATTCCACAACAAACAAACAATACTGGAGCAAACAGAGAAGGAATTAATATCCACCCATACGAAGGAATCAATGTTCAATCTTACGAAGATAGTGACTTTACTTTAAATATGATAAAAAATGATTTTATTCTAAATAAAAGTATTTTAAGAAAAGATTTTACAAGTAAGCACAATGAAGAAAATAGAAAACTATTTTTTCAAACGTATGATACCAATGAACAAAAATTAATAAAAGAAAAGTACTACGAATTTTGTGAATTGCAAGAATATCACATACCATTTTTTGATTTCTTAAACCATGATTACTTATACAAAATAACTACATTACAGAAAAAACTAAGGCGATGGTACAAAGTAGGACCAGATCTTCTACCAACTCACGAAGTATACGAAAACGAAAAACCACCTTTAGAAGCCACTTACTTTAGTAAAGACAATATTCAATATGGTGCATACCCCATTGATAAAACTAATCAACTAGACACCGACGATAAAAAACAAACATCTTTACATTTACAAAATAATTGGACAAATTTATACTTATATACCGTAGGACAACAATTAGATAGAGTTGAAGAGAAAATTGATAATTCTACTAAAAAATTAACCATAATAGGAGAAGAAATAGCACAACTAGATGTAGAAATAGGACCCACACCAATACAAACCAAAAATGATGAACATTATAAATCCCAAAGATTTACAGAATATTCAGAATTATATAAAATTAATCCATCAACTAGAAAAAATAATAAAAATACAATGTTTACTAAACAAATTCCCCCTCCTAAGAATACTTTAATAATACCTGAAGTCAAACCAACACTACATGATCCTCTAAATGACTTAATGAATAAAATTAAAACACATTTAAAAGTAAAAGAAGAAACAAGTACAAGTACAAATATCCGAATGCTAACAGATTATAATGACAAAACCTCAGAGTCAGATACCTCTTCTAATAATGAATATAATTCTACTACAGAATCAGAAGAAGAAGAAAACTTAAATACAATTCCAATTCAAACAATGAGACATAATTTTTATAATAAAGACCCTGACGACTTAGAAATATTAAAAAACCCAACAAAATCATACAATGCAAAAAACATTTATGAATGGAACATTGACGGATTAAGTGAAATGGAAATAATAAATATTACAAAAGAAATGATAATAGTAGGAAATATATACAAATCTACAAATATTACAGAACGTCAAGCAGTTGAAAACATTATATTAGGATTCACTGGTCAATTAAGGACTTGGTGGGATAAATTATTAGCACATCAAGTAAAAACACAAATTTTAGAAGCTATAAAAGCAGACCAAGATGGACACCCAATATTAGATGAAAATGGAAATCAAGCTCCTGCACAATTAATATACTTAATATTTAATATTACAACTCACTTTATAGGAGACATAGATTTATATACTGAAAGGAATTCGGAAATATTACAAAACCTAAAATGCAGAAAACTAGAACAATTTAAATGGTATAAAGAAAATTTTCTTAAAAGAGTTTTTAATCTTGCTGATCCAAATAATTATCATTGGAAAGAAAAATTTATTACTGGATTACCAGGCCTATTTTCCGAAAAAGTAAAAGACACGATAGAACAAAAATATGGACAGATATCCTATGATAATCTTACCTATGGAGACTTAATTACTTGCGTAAATATCACAGGATTAAGACTATGCCAGGACCAAAAACTACAAAACAAATTAAAAAAGGAAACTACTCAAACAAGAAAAGAGTTAGGACATTGGTG
The DNA here is from genome assembly GCA_026119855.1 of Campanula takesimana. Taxonomy (NCBI): domain Eukaryota; kingdom Viridiplantae; phylum Streptophyta; class Magnoliopsida; order Asterales; family Campanulaceae; genus Campanula; species Campanula takesimana. The sequence continues at coordinate 171,802 of JAOWBW010001582.1, forward strand.
TGAACAATTTGGTTTTGATAAACTAAAATCTCCATACAAAAAGAAAAATTACACTCAACATAGAAGCCCATATTACAAAAATAGTACATATAGGAGAAAATATAGAAAAACAAATAAAAACTATCAAAACAATCCCCCTGCTTATTACAATAAAAAAGCACATTTTCAGAAACGATACGACAATAATAAGAATAATACAAGATATAAAAAATCCTTTAGGCCTTTTAAACCATATAATAAAACCATAAAATGTTTTTTATGCAAAAAACCTGGTCATATCGCTAAAAATTGCCCAGCAAAAAGACAAATACAACAAATCTGCCATAATTTAAAAATAAAAGAAACAGAAGAAATATTACAAAACATAGATAATCTTGAATTATCCACAGATATTGATGAATATAACTCTTCTGATCAAACTGATACTAGTAATGATGATGAATGCCAATCCTGTAAAAGAGAGATATGTTTGTGTAATAATAAATTAAATACAATAGAACAATACGATGAGATATTAGAAAAAATTAAAGAAATAGATGAACCAACTATAAAAAGAAAATTTCTAAAACAATTAGCCAAAACAATTAATGAAGAAAAACCAGACACATCTAAGCCCGCTCAATACGAAGATGTTATACAAATGTTCCAAAACAAAAAGAAACAAATTTCATCAGTAGACTTACAACATGAAATTAGAGAAATAAAAAAAGAAATAAAATTATTAAAACAAAGTAACTTAGATTTACAAAAAACACAAAAGGAAATAGAAACAAAATTAGCACTACAAGAAATTAAAAAACAAATACATTCAACCTACAATGATGAAGCTTCTACTTCTAAGGCTAATAAAGAATTAGACAAACAATTTAAGAACCCTTTTGCTAAAAAATCTTCTTCGGAAACAAATACAGATTCCTCTACAGACACAGAAGAAAGTATATATGCTCTTACTCGAGTCAGATATCAAAAATGGTATGTACATATACATATGAAAATCAAAGATTTCGAATATAAAGGATTAGCCATGTTAGACTCAGGAGCAGATTTAAATTGTGTTGAACAAGGAATAATACCAACAAAATATTTTATTAAAACAAAACAAAGTCTTTCAGCAGCCAATTCTTCAAAATTAGAAGTAAAATACAAGATACCCGAAGCACATGTTTGCAATAATAGTATCTGCTTTAAAACAAGTCTTATGCTTGTAAAAAATTTAAACACAAAAGTGATATTAGGAAATCCTTTTTTACAAATGTTATATCCCTTTTCAGTTTCACAAAGAGGAGTAGAATCAAGAATATTAGGACAAAAAATTATATTTGATTTTTTATATCCTGTATCTAATAGTGATGTAAATAATTTACAAAAAACAGGAATCTCTAAATTAAATACTTTACAAAATCAAATGAAATTTCTTAAGGAAGAATTATTAAATATCAAAATTGAAGAAAAATTACAACTTCAACAAAACAAAGATATAATCTCTAAAAAATTAGAAAAATTTGAAAAAGACTTATGTTCTGACTTACCCACAGCTTTTTGGGAAAGGAAAAAACATGTAATAACACTACCATATGAAAAAGATTTTAATGAACAAACAATACCTACAAAAGCAAGACCTATACAAATGAATCAAGAATTATTAGAATATTGTAAAAAAGAAATCAAAGACTTACTCAATAAAAAATTAATTAGGAAGAGTAAATCACCTTGGTCATGCTCAGCATTCTATGTATCAAAAAATGCAGAAATAGAAAGAGGTGCACCAAGATTAGTAATTAATTACAAACCTTTAAACACTGCACTAAAATGGATTAGATATCCAATACCCAATAAACAAGATTTACTAAAACGATTACATGATGCATCTATATTTTCAAAATTTGATATGAAATCAGGATTTTGGCAAATACAAATAGCAGAAGAAGATAAATACAAAACAGCTTTTACAGTACCCTTTGGACAATACGAATGGAATGTTATGCCTTTTGGATTAAAAAATGCACCAAGCGAATTTCAAAAAATAATGAATGAAATATTTAATCCATATACTTTTATTATTGTTTATATAGATGATGTTTTAGTATTTAGTAAAACTCTTGAACAACACGACAAACATTTAAACATATTTTATAAAACAATGATACGAAATGGCCTAGTTTTATCAAAAACAAAAATAAAACTTTATCAAACAAAGATTAGGTTTTTAGGACATGAAATAACCAATAATACTTTAATACCAATACAAAGATCTATAGATTTTGCTGACAAATTCCCAGATGAGATAAAAGATAAAAATCAGTTACAAAGATTCCTAGGATCATTAAATTACATAGCAGATTTCTTTCCTAAATTAAGACAAATTTGTAAACCACTCTTTGATAGATTAAAAACAAATCCAAAACCGTGGACAAAAGAGCATACTAATGTAGTTAAACAAATTAAATTACATGTGAAAAGATTACCATGCTTAACTATATGTGACCCTAATGCCCCTAAGACAGTAGCCACTGATGCCTCAGACATAGGATATGGTGGAATATTAACTCAAAACATAGATGGAAAAGACCAAATAATAAGATATTATTCGGGAATATGGAACACAACACAAGCAAATTATTCTACAATAAAAAAGGAAATTCTTTCTATAGTTCTATGCATAACAAAATTTCAAGATGATCTACTTAATCAAAAATTTATAGTCAAAGTAGATTGCAAAGCTGCAAAAGATGTTTTACAAAAAGATGTAAAGAATTTAGCCGCAAAACAAATTTTTGCCAGATGGCAAGCCCTTTTATCAATATTTGATTTTGACATCGTTCATATTGCAGGCAAAGACAATTCAATTCCAGATTTCTTAACTAGAGAATTCCTACAAGGACATGGCAGACCTTCCACTAATAAATAACCAAATTTTTTATACACATGGTAGACGTAATAGCTGGCTTAATAGAAACCTTGATAACATTGATTATTTGAACCATTTAGCTAGACAACTAAGAGATCTTAAATCTACAGATTTTCCTGGAACTTATGGAAATTATGAAAAAAGGATACACTTTATGTATGTACGTTTCATCATTAGTGATCTTGAGGAATACATAGAAAACGATGGAGTTTTCTACCATCAGAAAAGGATCGCAACAAATATGCTCATACAAGCAAAGGCTCTTTCCAGGAAAATGTGGAAGTTAATTAAAAATCTCCAATAAATTTCTCTCTTGTATTTTTATGTATTTCATATGTTTGTATTAGATAAAAATTCAATAAAAACAATCTTTATTGCAGGCAATGGCAAATTTAAATGAAGAAGACTTACTCTTTTCTGAACAATCATTTCAAGAATTAGAAAAATTAGAAAAAGAGACTTTACTTATTTCACAAATAGAACAGGAACAAACTTGGGACCTTTTTATAAATGGAAATCGTATTCATTTAAATACTTCCAATTACATAAATTATTTATTACAAAAGTCCCCAATACTTCTAAAAGAATGTAGAAATTTTCACAAAAGAACCCCTTTTCACAAAACTCAAATGCTTACATTTCACATACATGATTTACAAGAAGTCTTTGAAAATAAATCTGCCTCGTCTTTTTCAATACTTATCAAATCTGAAATCTCAACTTTTAAAAGACTCACAAAATGTATTTATCATGATCATTATCCTAATCTTGAGGATTTTTTGCATATGCCAGATTAAAATAGCCTCGAGACTATTGAAAATAATTGAAATCAATCCACCTACTAAAATTCTCCCTGTTTAGAATGATTTCAGGAACTTCGCTCAAAGGAAAGGCCAAGAAAGAACAATCCATCATACAAATCAGACCTCTTACAAAATTCCCAAACTTTATACCTGATAGAATGCCAATTCAACCAAAACTAGAAAATAGGTTTGCTACTCTTTCCCCAGATGCAAAACCATTCTCTCCCCCAATTTCAAAAGAAACATCATCCTCTCAAAAGACAGTTACTTACAAATCTGCCCTCAAAATAGAAAACCCTCAATCTTCTCAGCCCAATAGACAAATTGTTCCTAATCCTCACCCTAAACAAACACCACCCACAAATTATTTTTATAAAAATCATACCGATTCTATTTGTGTCCTAGAACCAGAAATTTATGAGATGACTGATAATTGGCATCCTTACCAAATATCACAATTTATTTTACCATCTTTGCACAATTATATTCCTGATAATTTTACGAAAAACCAATTTTACTATGAAACCATTCTGACACAAACAAAATCCGCCACTTTTCAATATTCCACAGATCATGTTGATAACACGAAAATTCGTTATTGCAAAGTCAAAATTTTAAAATTCCTGACTTTATCAGATTGGGGCCAAAAACCAAATGATTCTAGAGATTTACTAAATTCAAACAATTCAGCCAGATTTAATTATTATGATTATATCTTGGCTTGGTCAAGGGCCTTTTTTAGACAAAACAAATCTTTTTCTCTTTCATACTTCTTATATTTTTGTCCAAATTTTTCTTATCCAACCCCTTATTGGTTTCATCAATGGTGGAAGTCTTTCGGCTTAGACAAATCAATTGTCCCTACAGATGTACAAATTGCCTTCGGCCAATGGTCAACAAAAGTTTCTTACCCAGAACAAATTTCTCAGACTCCTCTTTGGGCCTTATTTTGTCATAATTTTCAAGTCCCATGGATTTTTATGACCGAATTTGACTTAAGAGAGGAACAAATGTGTGACTGTATGACAGTACAAAAGTGTGAGTGTGTACAAAAAACAATCTTACCAATACTGATTCGAAAATACAAAATAAAATGGTGGGACAAAACTGAAATTTCTCATTGCAATTCTGGAGCAGTGACAAAATACTTTCTTTCAAAACCAGAATATTGCAAAACAATTCCTCTCAAACAATCTCAACAAAATGAAGAGTTTTTAGCCAAGAAACAACAAATTATGTCCCAGATGGCTAAATGTACAAATTCAACGGATTTGGAAAGACTAATGGTACAACTTAGTGACGAAGGAAGTTCATCCTCGATGAATGAAGGGGATACTCAACCTAATGATGACTTCTACACACAACCAGACGATCTAGAATTAGATCTGTGAAGCTCAGCCGCCCTGGCCCACCACTGGCCACAAATTTCAACAAAGCATCAGCCGCCCTGGCCCACCACTGGCCACAAATTTCAACAAAGCATCAGCCGCCCTGGCCCACTGGCCACAATTTTAAAAAGAAGATTCCTCCTGCCCACCTGCAAGACAAAAATCGAGTAGTATATAAGAATGTTAACTCTCATTGTAAAAGCAGGCTCAATTTAGTTTCAGTTTTAAATTCTCTCTATATTTCTCTCTCTAAAAATCTATTGTAATCTCTCTCAACAATTGTACTCTCAACAATTTGCAAATACACAAAGTAAGTTTACTACTCCCGCCTCGAGTATTTATTGCTGCTTACAATTTACAATTTATTTTTTCAAAACAAAAACGTTACGAAAGGTGGAAACCACTAACCTTCCAGACCTACGGGTGACGGATAAACTGAGGTTGAACGAAAGCCTACGTATACGTATTTTCAAAAGTCAAAGTTACTGTAGCAAAAAAGTCAAATTTACTATTCACTATTCATGCGATATTTATTTTGATTTTTCTATGTTATTTATTGTTATTATCTTAATATGCATGCTTTTAAATCGGACCTCTGATCTCTGGTATATATATATATATATATATTAACATCAAATTTCATCTTTATGGAAAAACAAAAACTCAGCCTGTTTATCAAATAAAAATAATTATTAACAAAAATTATTAAAACATTTCTCTTCTCATCATCTTCCATGAACACCCACCCATCCTCCACTTTTAATAATAAAAGATTATTATTCCTTAATCCCCGTGTCGGGACCAGGAATCCTATTTCAGATGGGACGGAGGGAGTAAATAAATTGCTTTTTACATTGACCAAATTTAAAACAACATAAAGTAATTATCACTATTTAAAAAGTATGAAAGTCATTTTGGGACGGAGGGAGTATAATATTCCTAGAAAAAAGTATGAAAGTCATTTTGGGACTATGAAAGTCATTTTGGGACGGAAGGAGTATAATATTCTTAGAAAAAAGTATGAAAGTCATTTTGGGACGGAGGGATTATAATATTCCTACTAACCATCACCACACCCACCGCCACCACCACCACCACCACCACCATTGACACCGCCATCTATGAACACCACCGTCAACACACCAAAACCACCACCGCCACCACACCACCGTCAACACACCAAAACCACCGCCACCACCTTCATTCTTCCACAACCACATCTTTAGAACTACAATCAAATTTCCAGCCAATCTTAGAGGAAAAAAAAAATCAAAATTCCCAAATCTGGGCTTCAAACAAATCGTCAACACACCAAAACCACCACCGCCACCACCCCACCGTCAACACACCAAAACCACCGCCACCATCTTCATTCTCCCACAACCACATCTTTAGAACTACAATCAAATTTCCAGCTCAATCTTAGAGGAAAAAATCAAAAATCCTAAATCTGGGCTTCAAACAAATCGGCATCTTCATGGGCGAATTTGGTCAGATCTAGACCATATATTCTTCTCGAATGTCTCGATTCTGCTCGCACAAGAGAGAGGAGAGATTGGTGAGGGTCCGATCGGTTGTCGATTGAAAGGGGAGGAGGGGGTGTGCGGCTTCAACAAATCTGGAGAAGGGGGTGTTGATGGATTGGGGTAGGGTTTGTTGATTTAGTGGTGGAGAGGGAGTGGGTAGCGCCGGAAGTTCGAGAGAGAGAGAGAGAGAGTTGGGAGACGCCGGAAGTTGGAAGTCGCCGGCGTTGGGAGTCGCCGGCGTTGGGAGAGACGCGAAATTGGTGAGGCCGGTGTAGGGAGAAACAGAGAGGAGGGGGGGGGGGTTGAGGAGTATTTTATTTATGTTTAAGCCCATTATTATTTTAGCCCCTTTAGTTTTACAATGTGCATTAGAACCCTAGATTGCATATATAAATTACAAACCCATCCAATCCGTGTATCACGTGCTCGGCACATGACACTTAACTGAATTTTCTAACGATTTCCGTCAAAAAGCCCTTAACTGCCGAAAAATTTAGATATTGAGCCCTGATCTAGCGAAAAAAAACCCAGGCCCCGTTTAGACGCACCCCCCTGCAGTTCAGGCCCTAATCTGTCATTAACCCTAAATTATACTATACAATTGTTGTATTTGAATGTATATAATTTAGTGGGAGTATTTTTGAAACACATTAAATATCTCTACATGATAATGGTACTCCCTCCGTCCCAATTTAAAGTTCTTAGTTTGACTTTGCACGGAGATTAAGAAAAAGTAAATGTTGTGAGTATGAAAAGTAAAGTGGGTGAGAGAAAGTGGGTAGAGAGTTTTTGTTGTGAGAATGACAAGTGGGTCCCACTTTCCATTTTAGGTAATAAAGCAAAGTAAGAACCTTAAATTGGGACAAACTAAAAAGGAAAGTAAGAACCTTAAAGCGGGACAGAGGGAGTATGCAATATATATGTATATTTATTTGCATATTTTTGTAGAATGCTTTGAACTTTAATCATGTATAATTACTGCGATAGACCCCACTTAAAGAGAATAAGATTAACTTCTTTGACTTAGTCATGAGATTAATAATTGTTCTTAAGCAAGAACGGAAGTTATGCATTCTTTATAAATCGTATTTCTAAGAAACCTAACTCCTTAAGGACGGACAAAGACATTAATTGGAAACATGTGGATGATTCTATAGATGTCAATTGTCTTACAACTTGCTACTGTTGGTGTTATGCCCTAGGCATGTTGTTTGTTAAACAAATGTTATTATTTATAAAGATATTGAATGTTTGATTTTTATGTCTTTTGCATGTTTATTATAATAATCCCCGTCCCTGATAATTATGATTAATTATTAGTATAAGTTTAATAGATAATCATATGATGATTATGGTGTATGGGATACAATTAGACTTATGGGTATTTGTTGGAGAACAGATACTGGACTGACCCCTATGAGATTTATGTCATGGTCACAATGTCATAATTAAGTCTCATATAGTTATATCACTGGAATCTTTAGACCTGAGGTTATTACAGTCTTCCACATGATGAACATTATGTTTGACGTATTCAAACGTTATCCCTAACCGGATAGCTATAAAGAATATGATTGGCATAATCGGAATCATGTAGGGAAGAGTAATAAGCCAAGATGGGATTTGTTCCTCGTCAAGAGAGATGTCAAGCTTTGGCCACTCGATGAATGGTATTGATGAAATGCATGGCCGTGCTCAAATAAGATTTGTGTTATCAATACATTCGGGATCGAGAAAGCATTGAACAAATCTAAGTTGACCATTGACCATGGCTTACGTTCAATAGACATCGTGTAACAAAGAGATTGTGTTATGTTCTATTTTAGGAAACTTTGGAGTTCAAAGTTATACTAATTGGGTAGTCATAATGGCTTGCTAGAGTCCGCTTATGACTTACGAGGTTTGACTGGTTCGGACTCGTTACCAACTTAGTATAATCCTATTGGGTCACACACGCAGAACGGATAATTCAAAGGAGCGAAAAACGAAGTAAAACGGGTCCTGCCTAAAGGATCCGTACGGCTGAATCTGGATGCTTCCAGAAGCATCCGTACGGATGGTTTTGCCGGCAGAATCAGTTTTTAGGAAAACTCTTGTTGGACAAGAAAGCCTAATTCCTAAAGGGTTTCTGAAACCCCTTGAATATAAATATAGACTGACGGGAATTGTTCCCTAGTAAGTTGATTTGATCAATTCCAAAGTCTTTCTTGGAGAAAGAAATCACACATTATATTCTTGGGTTATTGTGATTGATTAATCTCAATTATCAAGTCATAATAATAATTAGGAGCTTTGAAGAATAGTTCTTCAACATCGTTGATCAATCCGAAGACCTAGCAGTCAAGTTCAAGAAGGCGTTCTTGAAATCTGTTCGTTGTGTGGATCACCGGTAGAGGGCGTTTGTCTTAACGCTTAATCCAAGTTTTACCTAACGATCTACAAGGGTTAGTTTCCTTCATCTTGTTATTATGAATTATTGTTCATAGCGGATCTAGGCTATTGGGTTTTATTCATGTCTATCTTCCGCTGCGCATGATTGCACGAAACCCAACAGCTACCATATGTTTAGAACTTGAGAAGTATCTGAAACATATGAATGCTTATGTGATAAGCAATCACGTAGGAAGCGTTCCTACAAGCAAGAAAGGCAAGAAAAGTTTGAGATTGATTAGATGCTAATATTCATGTGATGACTGAAAGGTATGTTAATAAGTTCTCATGTTTTGAACATGGATAGACATATTAATTACCTTAGATGGCTTGGTTATCAAGTTAGTTTTGAACTAACAACGGATTTGATATTAATTCATAAGCGACATTTGATGTTTAAAATGCTAGATCTTAATATCAAATGGAAACCTTCTCAAACTCTAAGGTTAATAAAGAAAAGGATTTAAAATAAAGGCAAGACAAGAGTTGTCAAGCCTAAAGGAAATATTTGTGGCTAAACCTAAAATCCAAAGGATGTAATTGCTACCATGGCAATTTGATTGACCATTGGAGAAATTACAATTTAGATTAAAAGATCAAAATGAAGGGTAGTATGACTACCGCTTCAAGTATTTATGTTTATCTTTCTACTTCTAATTTCTTGGGTATTAGATACTGTTGGGTTTCCTAGTAACATGCACAGCGGAATTAAGCATTTAAAATTTTCATGAAACCCAAAGCCCATAGATCCATTTATATGATTATATCAAATACATGCATAATGAATACTAGAATACTAACCCTTGATGCCTTTGATTAACAACCTTGGATATTGGTGGAGATTGGAAAACTTGATCACGAACAAATTTAGGAACACGAACTTTGAAGATGATAAGCTTCACCCTCTATCGGTATCCACACCACGAACGAATATCAAGAACACTTGATCTTGGTTGCTAGACCAAATTGTGAAACACGCTTTCACAATTATAGAACTATATGGAATTATTATGTGTGTGTATTCTTGTTCTTCAATCTAGTGATCTCTTAGAACAAGAAATAACTCTCTCAAAAACTCTTTGGAGGCTTACACAAACTTATGGACTGATTAAGGAAACTAGAGAGGGTTTAAATACTTGTTACACCTATTCCAAATATGTAACAATTGACTAAACCCGCAAGAAAACGGATTAGGAAAATCTCAGGCCGAAACCGACTAGGTCCGCCAGGGTACACAAAGGGGTCCGGCCGGATCAAGCTTGGTCCGACCGGGTACTTTGCCTAGTCCGCCCAGATCACAGGAGGTCTGCCCGGGGCCTTTATAAGGTCCGCTCGGACCCTCATTTTTCCAGCTTTTCTCCTCTAAATTCCTAATATCCCTTAAAGGTCCTTCGACCCTAATTCCATTTAATTCCTTTAGGATTCGTTCTATTTGTGTGTGACCCTATAGGATTACACTAAGTTGGCAATGGGTTCAATCATAAACCCATAAGATATGATTAGGTTCTAGTAAACCGTCATACCTACCCAAATAGTGTAACTATATACAAGTTCGTATTCCTTTATAGAATATGTCACAATCCCTTTGTCCACGATGTCATTGAACACAAGTTATGGTCAACAAGTAAACTTGCATTGTTCAATACTTTCTCGATACCAAGTATGTTGATAATCCAAATGACATTGATCCAATCAATTTACTTGAGTTTGGCCAAACATTTCATCAACATCATTCTACGAGGGGCCCAATCTTGACATCTCTTCTAAGAGGGATAAATCCAACTTAGCTTATTATTCTTCCCTACATGAATCCAATTATGCCAATCATACCCTTTATAACTTACTGGTTAAAGGTAGCATTTGAATATGTCAAACATAATGTTCATCAAGTGGAAGACTATAATAACTTCATGTCTAAGGATTCAAATGACATAACTAATATGAGATATATGTACGACATAGACCATGACATAAATCTCATACAGTACGTCATGTCCAGTACCTTGTTCCAAACAAGTACCCATAAATCTAACATGATCAACCCATGATCATTTAGCTTTTATACTAGTGCTTCACAAGTACTAGGGACGGAGATTATTATAAGTAAACATGAACAACAATAATAATCAAAGCATCTCTTTATTAATATGAATAAGATGATTACAAACAACATTTAAATAAACGTGCCTAGGGCACCAACACTAACAATCTCCCACTTTCCCTAGGTCCAATCTCCCATGTATCTAATACACATGGACCTAACATGACCATCATTTTTAGCTTGTGGAAGTCCCTTTGTTAGCGGGTCCGCAACGTTATCATCAGTTGGTACTCTGCATATATTTACGTCTCCCCTATCAACGATTTCTCAAATGATATGAAAATGCCTAAATATTTGTTTAGATTTCTGATGTGCCCTTGGTTCCTTTGCTTGAGCAATATCACCATTATTATCATAATAAAGGTCTATTGGATTAGCAATGCTAGGAACCACTTCAAGTTCACCAATGAACTTCTTAATCTAAACAGTTTCCTTTGCAGCATCTGATGCAGCAATATACTCAGCTTCAGTTATAGAATCAGCGACTGTACTCTGCTTGGAACTCTTCCAGCTTACAGATCCACCATTTAACATGAACACAAAACCCGATTACGATCGACTATCATCTCTGTCGGTTTGGAAGCTTTCATCCGTGTAACCATTTACAACGAGATCATCTTCCATTCCTCCATAGATCAAAAACAAATCTTTAGTCCTTCTCAAATACTTAAGTATCGCTTTTACAGCCATCCAGTGATTCTCACCGGGGTTGGAATGATATCTACTCGTCATGGTCAAAGCATAAGATACATCCGGCCTAGTACATATCATGGCATATATGATGGATCCAATTGCCAAAGCATATGGAATCTCACTCATTTTCTCACGCTCATCTATTATCTTCGGACATTGAGTCCTTCTTAGAGAAACTCCATGTAACACTGGCAACTGTCCTCTCTTAGAGTTTTCCATGTGGAATCTTCTAAGGACCTTGTCAATGTATGTACTTTGGCTTAAACCAATTAGCTTCCTTGATCTATCTCTCTAGTTCTTAATGCTAAGGGCATATGAGGCTTCACCCATATCTTTCATTGCGAAACACTTTCCCAACCAAGTCTTTAGAGACTAAAGTGTAGGAATATCCTTTCCAATGAGCAATATGTCATCCACATATAAAATAAAGAATAGCACTATGCTCCCACTAATCTTCTTGTATACACAAGGTACATCTTCGTTCTTGATGAAGCCAAACTCTTTGACTGATTCATCAAAACGGATATTCCAACTCCTAGAAGCTTGCTTCAATCCATAGATGTATTTATGCAACTTACATACTTTAGAATTTTGTTCAAAACCCTCAGGTTGTGTCATATAGATATCCTCTTTTAATTTCCCGTTAAGGAAAGCGGTTTTGACATCCATCTGCCATATTTCATAGTCATGATATGCGGTAATGGCAAGCAAAATTCTTATAGACTTGGTCATTGCGACAGGTGAAAAGGTTTCATCATAGTCAATACCATGAACTTGCCTATAACCTTTCGCTATAAGCCTAGCTTTGTAAGTATGCACTTTCCTATCCATGTCAGTCTTCTTCTTGAAGACCCATTTGCATCCTATGGTTTTTATACCATCAGGTGCATCAATCAAGTTACAAACTTGATTATCATGCATGGATTGTAATTCGGATTCCATGGCTCCAAGCCACTTGTCCGAATCAGGAGAAGACATCGCCTCTTGGTAGGTGGTCGGTTCATCATCTTCAATGATCTCCACCTCATTACTATCCGTTACAAGAAACCCATATCTCTCGAGCTCAGATCGTAACCTACTAGATCTGTGAGTTACTTGTGTATCTTAAACAGGTTCCACAACTCCTTGTGAGACTTGTTCTTGTTCCACTATCGGTTCCATGTCATTTTCTGGGTCTCGAACCTCTTCGAGATTTACTTTACTCCCACTGATTTCTTTGGAGAGAAACTCTTTCTCTAAAAAGACACTAGTTCGGGCAACAAACACTTTGTTGTCCATTCGATTGTAAAAGTAATATCCTTTAGTTTCCTAAGGATATCCCACGAAAATACATTTGTTAGATTTGTGTGCAAGTTTGTCTGAGACAAGTCTTTTGACAAAAACTTCGCAACCCCAAATCTTCATGAAAGACAAACTAGGTTTCTTTCCGCTCCATATCTCATATGGAGTCTTTTGAACCGATTTACTTGGAACACGATTTAGTGTCAAAGCAGCGGTTTCTAGAGCATAACCACAAAAGGATATCGGAAGATCAACTTGACTCATCATTGATCGAACCATGTCCAACAAAGTTCGATTCCTCCTCTCGGACACACTATTCCATTGTGGTGTTCCGGGTGGAATTAATTGTGAAACTATTCTACAATTCTTTAGATGATAATCAAATTCTTGACTTAAGTATTCTCCACCTCGATCTGATCGAAGTGCCTTAATACTTTTGCAAAGTTGTTTTTCTACTTCATTTTGAAATATTCTAAATATCTCAAATGCTTCACTTTTATGTTTCATTAGGTAAACATACCCAAATCTACTATAATCATCAGTGAAGGTTATGAAGTATTAAAATCCTCCCCTATCATTGCTACTTAGTGGTCCGCATACATCGGAATGTATCAACCCCAATAAGTCGCTCGCCCTTTCACCTAACTTGGTGAAAGGTGTCTTAGTCATTTTTCCAAGAAGACATGACTCGCATGTATCATATGACTCTAAGGCAACCTACCTCACAAGTGACCACACTTTGAGCAGTCACAAGTGACCACACCTGAATCAATCACAAGTGACCGCACCAGATTCACTTTTAAGTGACCACATCAGTGTCATTCTCAAGTGACCGCACCAAGCCACTCAAGTTGCCGCACTTAAAGTGACCGCAAGTCACTTAGCTTGCCTTATGAAGACCGAAGACTGAAGACTCAACTCAAGTTTGGTTAAACTTAACCATGGTCACACTAGTGTCCAAAGCATTGGTTAGTTTACAACGTTGAAAAATTCAAAATTTAAATTTTGAATTCAACTGTCATCTAACGGTGTGATGGTACATTTAAACCACCACTACTCTGCAACAACAAGGACAACTCAGACTGAGCTCCAATTAGAATTCAACAGCTCATTGTCCTCCAAACTTGCTACCTAAGATTTCTAACGGCTACCTCTCATTTCAAGGCTATAAATAGTCCTTGAGTTCTTCGTTGAACATTGCTGAGATTCAAAGAGAGAAATTGCTGTTGAAATACTTGGTGATTGAAGATCATATTCAAGATTTCCAGAATCCTTCGAATCTTCAAGCACAACCTTAAAATCTTCAAAGATCTCCAGCAACCTTCAAGCACATCATATCTCAAGCCCAGCAACACACAAGATTCATTAGACTCTGAATCATATAGATTATATAGAGTTCTTGATTCTTTACACACACACACCCCGATTGATCAATCACATAGATTGCATTATTAGGGATACACTGGTCTAAGTCTAGGATTTGATCTTCATAGAAATAGGTGTTGATTCAATACTCCATCTTTGTAATTTGTACAAGAAGAATCAATATTGTCGCTCCCCGTACCCGTGGTCCTACTTGGCCTCACGCTCGGGACACGAGTGGAAGACGTTATAAAACCTTTTAGAAAATTTTTCGAAATATACTTTTAGAAAGTGGAATAAAACACACTTGAAGTTCAAAGACTTCACTTAACTTGAAACAAACTTTTACAAACACTTTCACGACGAAAGTACTTAGCCCGAAGGCTTACAACTTTTAAACAAATATACATACATCAACATTTACCAAAATAGATGTGACCATAAGAAAGTACGGGTACTCTACCCAAAGGGTTTACATTTACATAATGTAACCTTCAACAGAACAAGTCCCAACTCTTACCAAACGAACGTCCTCCCGTGCCAAGTGTCCTATCCCCTGGACCCGCCTTTATCTAAAACAGTAAACAAATAAGGGTGAGAATAAATCTCAGTAAGCTACTAAAATGCAACTACGTTACATGCTGATATGATAATCATAAAGAAACTATATCAACAAGTAAGCATATAGCATATAACATCAAATCATATATCACATTTATCACATTGCCCACACTCCGGTGGATACCAAGCCAAGGTTTACCCAATAACCATAACTGATGAGAATACCAACTGAGAAACCCATCAGAGAAAGCCATCTGAGCAGCATAAATAGCTGAAGCCGTCGGGATCCCGAAAACCAAATCATAACCAAAGGGAGCAATTCATCCCATCCAAGGCCAATCTGGACTGGGGAAACTAGAAGGCACAGTGGACACCTTATAGTGAACTTGGCTTGTGTGCCACTATAATTCTCCCACCGCCTGACTCACAAGCTCCAATGGAAAACCTTATAGTGGACTTACCTGTACCACTATAATTCTTCCATTGGCTGACTCCACAACAAGACCAGCTGGACTTTCACAAAAAGCACAGTAATGAATACTTGCTAAACAAAACCCGGGGCATTTAATCCAAGAAGGAATTAAGCCAAAAACATCACAGGATGCACACGAAAGATTTCTCATAAAGAGTCCATAATAAGGACATTTAGTCACAACCCAATCTTTTTCATCAACGACATAAAAGTCATACACATTCATGTTTAAGTCATAAGCCACCCCAAGGATCACAAAACACTTGTCCTCTTATACCCCATATAACACAAACTATCAAACCTTGGAAACAGGGGGGGTGCGCACGCCTCACCCCATAGGGTGCGCGCGCTTCCAAGGACCAGAACTTCACTATTTTTGGTTCACTTAAGGGTGCGCGCGCCTCACCCAAAAGGATGCGCACGCCTCCCTTCTCCAGTCAATTTTTGCCTAGGTTGGTAACAATGGGTGCGTGCGCCTCCTTGTATAGGGTGCGCGCGCCTCCTCCTATTTTGGACCAAATCCCAGATTCTTCCTTAGTTCAATTTTTACTCCTTCCGTCCCACAAGCATAACATATATACTACACAATTTAGTACACAACATTAGCAACTCTCATTATAGTTACAACTTGAGTTCATAAACATTCACAATACCCAGCTAAACCAAATTCATATACTCCCTTTGTCCCAAAATTACAAGTATAGCAAATATTACCCAAATCACAAAATTAACAAGTAGGAGTATCATATATAGCATATATGACTATTTTAACATTTAAAGGGGAATTAGTAACTTACCTAGTTCCGGAAAAAGTATCGCTGAAATAAGTTTTGTTCGGCTAGAAATGACCTACTCGACGCCCTGATCATTTTTATATAATTAGTTTTTAAAACGGGTAAGTAAATAAAAAGAATTAAATCGAAATGGGTCGAACTTACCTTTTTCTTCTTAACCCTAACTGAACGTAGAAGAAAGTTGCAGAAGTTTGTTCACACAGAGAAGGGAGAGAAAGAAGATATTTATACTAAAGTTTTCTACCCATTTTCTAACTTTGGTCACCCAACTTTTAAAGTTAACACTTAAGCCCCTTAACTTATAATTTCAACAAGGACCCTAAAGTTTCAACTTAATCATTTAACTTCTTTAATCATTATTTTTACTAACTAAGTAAATAACACAAATAATCAAGTATGATATGCAAATCATAAAATATGATGCAACACATAAAAATGCACATATAAGTCAAATAAAAATCCCCAAAAATATAAAATAAATAGGGACGGGTTTTGGGGTCGCTACAATCACTCCCCCTTAAAGAAAATTCGTCCCGAATTTTAGGGTTACTTACCGAGGCCCTCAAACAACCAAGGGTACTTCCTCTCGATCTCTTCCCGAAGTTCCCAAGTTGATTCCTCCACATTGTGATTCCTCCACACAACTCGAACAAGAGGAATACTTTTGTTTCTCAATTCTTGCACCTTCGAATCAATGACTTGGACCGGATGTTCCTCATAAGACATACTAGGCTCAATATCCTCGGGAACCTCAGATAGAACATGAGAAGAATCATACACATACTTCTGAAGCATAGAAACATGAAACACATTATGGATCTTATCAAGAGAAGGAGGTAAAGCAAGACGATAAGCCCGATCCCCCACTCTTCCAAGAATCTCAAATGGACCAATAAACCTCGGAGCAAGCTTGCCTTTCTTCCCATATCTTCGAATACCAACCTTAGGGGAAACCTTCAAAAACACAAAGTCACCCTTTTCGAACTCAAGGTCTCGCCTCCGATGATCAGCGTAGCTTTTCTGTCTACTCTGGGCAGTACTCAAACGATCTCGAATAAGTTTAACCTTCTCAACTGAATCATTAACCATCTGAACACCCCAAATCTTGGCTTCTCCCACTTCATCCCAACAGATAGGAGACCGACATTTCCTTCCATACAAGGCTTCATAAGGAGCCATCCCAATACTGGACTGAAAACTGTTATTATAAGCAAACTCTACGAGAGGCAAATGAATATCCCACGAATCTGAAAAATCAACTGAGCAAGCCCTCAACATATCCTCAAGAATCTGGATAGTTCTCTCGGACTGGCCATCTGTTTGAGGATGAAAAGTTGTACTAAATCTCAACTCTGAACCCAAAGCCTTCTGAAACGCTTGCCAAAACTGAGATGTGAATCTAGGGTCACGATCAGATACAATGCTCACTGGAACTCCATGTAACCTCACGATCTCATTAATATACAAGGTTGCAAGCTTTTCCATAGAATAACCGATCTCAATAGGTAGAAAATGAGAAGACTTTGTCAATCTATCAACAATCACCCAAACCGCATCAAACCTTCTTCGAGTACGAGGTAACCCTGTCACAAAATCCATGGTAACATGTTCCCACTTCCATTCCGGAATCTCCAACGGTTGAAGCAATCCTGCAGGCCTTTGATGTTCAGCTTTAACTTATTGACATGTTAAGCACTTGGATACATAATCCGCTATCTCTCTCTTCATATTATTCCACCAAAAGTGTTGCTTCAAATTCTGATACATTTTAGTACTCCCGGGATGAATAGTATACCTTGATTTATGGCCTTCATCAAGAACTTGGTGTTTAATCCCATCAATATTAGGCACACACAACCGACCTCTGAAAGTCAATACCCCTTCAGGACTGAGTGAGAAATCCTCAAATTTACCATCTTTGATTTTATCCATAATCTTTACCAATTCCGGGTCATCCTTCTGAGCTTCCTTTATTTGTTGAACTAAAGTTGGAAATACTCGAATGTTCGCAAAAATAGCTCCATGATTTTATTCATAAGGACTCCAATCTCGAGCATCCTCCAACATCTTCCATTCCCGCACCATCAATGAAGCTACATAAGACTTCCGGCTAATAGCATCAGCTACCACATTTGCCTTGCCCGGATGATAGGAAATGGTGCAATCGTAATCCTTCAATAGCTCCATCCATCTTCGTTGTCTATTATTCAACTCTTTCTGGGAGAAAAGATACTTCAAACTCTGATGATCTGTGAAAATCTCAAACTTTGCTCCATAAAGATAATGTTTCCACTTGTGTAATGCAAAGACAATAGCTGCAAGCTCCATGTCATGGGTAGGATAATTCTGCTCACTCGGAGTCAACTTCCTCGAAGCATATGCAATCACCCTTCCATTCTGCATTAATACACACCCGAGGCCTTCTTTAGAAGCATCACTATAGATTACCAAATCATCATTACCATTAGGTAGGGCGAGAATAGGAGCTGTAGTCAATCTCTTCTTCAATTCTTCAAAACTAGCTTGGCATTTTTCATCCCACACATAAGGAATATTCTTTCGAGTCAAATGAGTCAAGGGAGTTGCAATCTTAGAAAACCCCTCAATGAACCTTCTGTAGTACCCAGCTAACCCCAAGAAACTTCGAATTTCTGTAACTGATTCTGGCCTCCTCCAATTCACAATAGCCTCAACTTTGGATGGATCAACTGATATACCTTTATTGGAGATCACATGCCCAAGAAAAGATACTTCATTGAGCCAAAAAGCACATTTACTGAATTTAGCAAACAACTGCTTCTCACGAAGAATAGATAAAACCATTCGTAAATGTTGCTCATGCTCCTCCCGGGACTTGGAATAAACCAGAATATCATCAATAAATACAACCACAAAGGTATCAAGATAAGGTTTAAAGACCCTATTCATCATATCCATAAAAACAGCCGGAGCATTAGTCAACCCGAAAGGCATAACAAGAAACTCATAATGGCCATATCTACTACGAAAAGCAGTTTTAGAAATGTCTTCAGAACGGATTTTCAACTGATGGTACCCACTCCTCAAGTCAAGTTTTGAAAAGACAACTGACCCTTGAAGTTGATCAAATAAATCATCAATATGAGGAAGCGGATATTTATTCTTTATAGTTACCTGATTCAGCTTTCTGTAGTCAATACACAGCCTCAAGGACCCATCTTTCTTTTTAACAAACAATACTGGAGCTCCCCACGGGGATACACTAGGACGAATGAATCCTCGATCAAGTAACTCTTGCAACTGAACCTTCAACTCTTTCAATTCAGCTGGGGCCATTCTATAAGGTGCCTCAGATATAGGAGCCGTACCTGGAAGTAAGTCAATACAGAACTCTATTTCCCGGTCAGGAGGCATAGCATACTCAGAAGAAAATACATCTGAAAATTCTTTAACAATAGGCACATCCCCAATATCAGGAACCCTTTTAGTAGTATCAAGAACACTAGCCAAATACCCCGCACAACCACGGTTCAACAACTTTCTGGCCTTCATATAAGAAATAATTCTAATCTCTCTACCCCAAGGAACAGTTTCAAAAGAAAATTTAGGAACATTTGGGATAGAAAATGTAACCACCTTATTAGCACAATCAACAGACGCATGATATTTACCCAACCAATCCATACCCAAGATAACATCAAAATCTTGTAATGGTAAGATAACTAAATCAGCAGGTAAAACATGCTCACGTATATGCACATCACAAGAATGCAACACCTCATTGGTCACCAAACACTCCCCTATAGGAGTTGACACCTCTAACACATAAGGTAGAGATTCAGAAGACACATGCAATCGAGAAGCAAAATGCACAGACACATAAGAATGCGATGAGCCAGGGTCTATAAGTGTACGTGCCCTCAAACTAGACACAGAAATAATACCTCCTATCACATTAGAGGACTCCGAAGCCTGTTGCTGAGAAATAGCAAAGACACGACCCTGAACCTTAGGCTTGCCTGAGGAATCCCTCTTCTGACCCTGAGAGGACCCAACCACACTTCCCGATGCTTGCATCCTATACTTAGGGCAATCCCTCTGAAAATGTCCTAACTGACCACAGTTCAAACACTTGCCCTGCTTCTTCCAACATCTCTCTTCTGAATGCCCTTCTTTCTGACAATAATTACAAACTCCTTTACTCTGACTCCCTGAAGTGTTACTTTGATTTCTATTACCTGACTGCCTTTGAGAAGACCCTTTAAATTGTGAAGATCCACCTTGATTTCCTCTACTCTCACCACGTGGTTGTTGCCTAACTTGCTTCCCAGCACCTAACAATTCCATTTTCCTTTTATGTTCCTCAATGTCATGCTCCACCTGGTAGGCTCGATCGACTGCATCTTGAAAATCTTGCAGCTTATGGGATACTAGCTGAGTTCTAATCACAGTTTTCAAACCTTTCACAAATCTCGAAGCCTTCCTCTCCTCAGTTGCCACTAGGTGAGTACAATACCTGGACAACTCTGAAAATTTAGCTGAATATTGAGCAATTGACATAGAACCTTGCTCCAAGTTAAGAAATTCCATCTCCTTCCTGTCTTGATCTACTCGAGGAATGAAGTGTTCTTTGAACTTTCCCAGAAAATTCTCCCAAGTGTAAGGTACATGAGTCTCATCCCATTTAGTTTTCAAAGCTTTCCACCAATGCTCAGCCGCTCCATTCAGTTTATAGGTAGCAAACCTGACTTGATCTTCCTCCGAACATCTCAAAGCATCAAAGATCTTTTCCATCGATTCAATCCACCTTTCAGTTTTAGATACATCGGGTTCTCCATCGTACTCCATAGGCTTCATTTTCAGAAACTGTTCTAGGCCATATCTTGGTGGTACCTGTTCCCTTTCTTGCCTCTGATCACTTAAAGTTTTCATCGCTGCTTCAAACATTCCCTGAAACATAATTCGAGCCTCTTCTCTGGCATCCCCTTGCCCCGAAGAGCCGGCCTGATCTCCGTCAGTTTCACCCATTTTTAATGAATACCTGCATCAAACACTCAACGTTACTCACTCTATACTCTACTACCCTCCTAGGTCATTTAGTCATTCTAGACAATCTACAACCTAGCTCTGATACCAACTATCGCGCCCCGTACCCGTGGTCCTACTTAGCCCCACGCTCGGGACACGAGTGGAAGACGTTATAAAACCTTTTAGAAAATTTTTCGAAATATACTTTTAGAAAGTGGAATAAAACACACTTGAAGTTCAAAGACTTCACTTAACTTGAAACAAACTTTTACAAACACTTTCACGACGAAAGTACTTAGCCCGAAAGCTTACAACTTTTAAACAAATATACATACATCAACATTTACCAAAATAGATGTGACCATAAGAAAGTACGGGTACTCTACCCAAAGGGTTTACATTTACATAATGTAACCTTCAACAAAACAAGTCCCAACTCTTACCAAACGAACGTCCTCCCGTGCCAAGTGTCCTATCCCCTGGACCCGCCTTTATCTAAAACAGTAAACAAATAAGGGTGAGAATAAATCTCAGTAAGCTACTAAAATGTAACTACGTTACATGCTGATATGATAATCATAAAGAAACTATATCAACAAGTAAGTATATAGCATATAACATCAACTCATATATCACACTTATCACATAGCCCACACTCTGGTGGATACCAAGCCAAGGTTTACCCAATAACCATAACTGATGAGAATACCAACTGAGAAACCCATCAGAGAAAGCCATCTGAGCAGCATAAATAGCTGAAGCCGTCGGGATCCCGAAAACCAAATCATAACCAATAGAACCAAGTAACCAGAGAGGGAAATATGACACAAAGTCATAACCCAAATACTCACCAAAGGGAGCAATTCATCCCATCCAAGGCCAATCTGGACTGGGGAAACTAGAAGGCACAGTGGACACCTTATAGTGAACTTGGCTTGTGTGCCACTATAATTCTCCCACCGCCTGACTCACAAGCTCCAATGGAAAACCTTATAGTGGACTTACCTGTACCACTATAATTCTTCCATTGGCTGACTCCACAACAAGACCAGCTGGACTTTCACAAAAAGCACAGTAATGAATACTTGCTAAATAAAACCCGGGGCATTTAATCCAAGAAGGAATTAAGCCAAAAACATCACAAGATGCACACGAAAGATTTCTCATAAAGAGTCCATAATAAGGACATTTAGTCACAACCCAATCTTTTTCATCAACGACATAAAAGTCATACACATTCATGTTTAAGTCATAAGCCACCCCAAGGATCACAAAACACTTGTCCTCTTATACCCCATATAACACAAACTATCAAACCTTGGAAACAGGGGGGGTGCGCACGCCTCACCCTATAGGGTGCGCGCGCTTCCAAGGACCAGAACTTCACTATTTTTGGTTCACTTAAGGGTGCGCGCGCCTCACCCAAAAGGATGCGCACGCCTCCCTTCTCCAGTCAATTTTTGCCTAGGTTGGTAACAATGGGTGTGTGCGCCTCCTTGTATAGGGTGCGCGCGCCTCCTCCTATTTTGGACCAAATCCCAGATTCTTCCTTAGTTCAATTTTTACTCCTTCCGTCCCACAAGCATAACATATATACTACACAATTTAGTACACAACATTAGCAACTCTCATTATAGTTACAACTTGAGTTCATAAACATTCACAATACCCAGCTAAACCAAATTCATATACTCCCTTTGTCCCAAAATTACAAGTATAGCAAATATTACCCAAATCACAAAATTAACAAGTAGGAGTATCATATATAGCATATATGACTATTTTAACATTTAAAGGGGAATTAGTAACTTACCTAGTTCCAGAAAAAGTATCGCTGAAATAAGTTTTGTTCGGCTAGAAATGACCTACTCGACGCCCTGATCATTTTTATATAATTAGTTTTTAAAACGGGTAAGTAAATAAAAAGAATTAAATCGAAATGGGTCGAACTTACCTTTTTCTTCTTAACCCTAACTGAACGTAGAAGAAAGTTGCAGAAGTTTGTTCACACAGAGAAGGGAGAGAAAGAAGATATTTATACTAAAGTTTTCTACCCATTTTCTAACTTTGGTCACCCAACTTTTAAAGTTAACACTTAAGCCCCTTAACTTATAATTTCAACAAGGACCCTAAAGTTTCAACTTAATCATTTAACTTCTTTAATCATTATTTTTACTAACTAAGTAAATAACACAAATAATCAAGTATGATATGCAAATCATAAAATATGATGCAACACATAAAAATGCACATATAAGTCAAATAAAAATCCCCAAAAATATAAAATAAATAGGGACGGGTTTTGGGGTCGCTACAAATATATACCTCATTCAAAATCCAAGACTGACTATCTTGGTAAAGGACGTAGATCTTTTAACAGATCGAACCTTTCCAAATCCTTGTGTCATTTACTTGCTGCTTTTACATTTCTGCAAATTTACTTTCAGCACTTGTTCATCTTGTTCTTTATTTTTCATATTAATCTTGTTTGTCGTTTAGTGTTTTTGATCTTTCAGATATTCAAACTTATTGGGAATTGTGTTTGTATGTTGATTATATTGCCTATGCTAAAATCTGACTAACTTATCATTTGCCAAAAATTTTAAGACACTATCTTTCAATCTCTCAACCTAGCGCACCAAATCGCCTTTTACCTACCGCACCCTAAGTTTCCGCACTCTACCTACCGCAACTTAACTTACCGCACTATTTCAAGCAAAAACAACTCTAACTCATTTTTATCGAAAACTTCCGCTGTGCATATTACTCTTGAACTAGTGGTTTTTAAGTGACCGCAAAATTCACTGAGTAAGCATAAGGTTGAATTTTGAAAAAGGGTTGAAATTTTAAATAGGCTATTCACCCCCCCCCCCTCTAGCCTCTTTTCATACCCTTGTTGTGTCTTTGGGACCAACAAGTGGTATCAGAGCAAACACCTTCATAAAACTCTTGTTTTTCAAGCTTAACAGCTTTGGTGCCGATTCAATATGGCAAGTCAGAAAACTATGGAAACGGTTAACTTCACTCACGTTCCAGCATTCGACGAATATAACTTTGACGTATGGAAGCACAACATTCTAACTCAGTTCTACTCCATGGACGAGCAACTTGGTGATTCTCTTACCATTGTGTTGGGTTTCGGAGTAACATGCGCAGCAGAAAATAGCATTTAAAATTTTATGAAACCCAAAGCCCATAGATCCATTCATATGATTAAATAAAATACTTGCAATATGAATACTAGAAAAACTAACCCTTGATGACTTTGAATTTGGTCTTTGATCTTGGTGGAGAAATTGGAGCTTTAATCACGAACAAGTAAGAACACGAACTTTGAAGATGATGAGCTTCACCCTCTAGCGGTATCCACACCTTGAACGAATATCAAGAACATTTGATCTTGGTTGCTAGACCAAAATTATGAAACACGTTTTCACAATTTATTTGAACTATATGGAATATTATTTGTGTATTATATTTGTTCTTCAATCTAGGATATCTTAGAACAAAATAAAACTCTC
This sequence comes from Campanula takesimana, assembly GCA_026119855.1. Classification (NCBI taxonomy): domain Eukaryota; kingdom Viridiplantae; phylum Streptophyta; class Magnoliopsida; order Asterales; family Campanulaceae; genus Campanula; species Campanula takesimana. The sequence goes on from JAOWBW010001582.1 coordinate 196,649, forward strand.
TCAAACTCTTTGGAGACTTGCACACAAGCTAGGGTATGTTCTGGCCCGAATTTGGATGTTTATATACAAGTTAGACCTATTCCAAATAGGAAACTTGTGTCAAAACCCGTCCAAAATCCTTTTCCTAATTAAATCAGGAAATCTGTCCCGACACACTGTGCGGCGGCCCAAAATCAGGTGTGCGGTCGCCCAAAACATGTGCGGCTGCCCAGCCTGGTTTGTGCGGTCGCACACCAAGATCAGAGAGCCTTAATTTTCCAATATAGTCCTTTAAGGATTCGTTCTATTGTGTGTGACCCTCTAGGATTATACTAAGTTGGCAATGGGTTCAAACATGAATCCATAAGATATGATTAGGTTCTAGCAAACCGTCATACCTACCCAAATAGCATAACTAGATACAAGTTCGCATTCCTTTAGAATATCTCACAATCCCTTTGTCCACGATCTCATTGAACACAAGTCATGGTCAAACGGTCAACTAGTCTTTGTTCAATACTTTCTCGATTCCGAATATGTTGATAATCCAAATGACATTGATTTAATCAATTCATTTGAGTCCGGCCGAACATTTTCATCAACATCATTCCTACGAGAGGCCTAAGCTTGAGATCACTCCGAAGTGGGACAAATCCATTTAGCTTATTATTCTTCCCTACATGAATCCGATTATGCCAATCATACCCTTTATAACTACCTGGTTAAGGTAGCGTTTAAATATGTCAAACAAAATGTTCATCAAGTGGAAGACTATAATAACTTCATGTCTAAGGATTCAAATGACATAACTAATATGATATATATGTACGACATAGACCTTGACATAAATCTCATACAGCGGGTCATGTCCAGTACCTTGTTCCAAACAAGTACCCATAAATCTAACATGATCATCTCATGATCATTTAGCCTTTATACTAGTGCTTAACAAGTACTAGGGACGGAGATTATTATAAGTAAACATGAACAACAATAATAATCAAAACATCTCTTTATTGATATGAAATAAATGATAACAATTACAAAGTTTATTAAACGTGCCTAGGGCACCACTACCAACAATCTCCCACTTGCCCTAGGCCCAATCTCCCATGTATCTAATACCTATGGACCTAACATGACCTTCATGTTTAGCTTGTGGAAGTCCCTTTGTTTGCGGGTCCGCGACATTGTCATCAGTGGGTACTTTGCATATATTCACGTCACCTCTATCAATGATTTCTCGAATGACATGGTAACGCCTAAGTATGTGTTTGGATTTTTGATGTGCCCTTGGTTCCTTTGCTTGAGCAATAACACCATTATTATCAAAATAAAGGTCTATTGGATTAGCAATACTAGGAACCACTTCAAGTTCAGTGATGAACTTCTTAATCCAAACAGCTTCCTTTGCAGCATCCGATGCAGCAATATACCCAGCTTCCGTTGTAGAATCAGCAGTTGTACTCTGCTTGGAACTCTTCCAGCTTACAGCTCCACCATTTAACATAAACACAAAACCTAATTACGATCGACTGTCATCTCTGTCGGTTTGGAAGCTTGCATCCGTATAAGCATTTACAACGAGATCATCTTCCATTCCTCCATAGACCAAAAACGAGTCTTTAGTCCTTCTCAAGTACTTAATAATCGCTTTTTCAGCTACCCAGTGATTCTCTCTGGGGTCGGATTGGTATCTACTTGTCATGCTCAAAGCATAAGATACATCCGACCTAGTATAAATCATGGCATACATGATGGACCCAATTGCCGAAGCATATGGAACATCATTCATTTTCTCACGCTCATCTTTTGTCTTAGGACATTGAGTCTTGCTTAGAGAAACTCCATGTAACATCGGCAAGGTACCTCTTTTATAATTTTCCATACGGAATCTTCTAATGACCTTGTCAATGTTGGTAGTGGTGCCCTAGGAACGTTCAATAAACGTTGTAATTGTTATCATTTATTTCATATCAATAAAGAGATGTTTTGATTATTATTGTTGTTCATGTTTACTTATAATAATCCCCGTCCCTAGTACTTATTAAGCACTAGTATAAAGGCTAAATGATCATGGGATGATCATGTTAGATTTATGGGTACTTGTTTGGAACAAGGTACTGGACATGACCCGCTGTATGAGATTTATGTCATGGTCTATGTCATACATATATCTCATATTAGTTATGTCATTTGAATCCTTAGACATGAAGTTATTATAGTCTTCCACTTGATGAACATTGTGTTTGACATATTCAAACGCTACCTTAACACGGTAGTTATAAAGGGTATGATTGGCATAATCGGATTTCCGTTGGGAAGAATAATAAGCTAAATGGATTTGTCCCTCCACGGAGAGATGTCAAGCTTGGGCCTCTCGTAGGAATGATGTTGATAAAATGTTCGGCCGGACTCAAATGAATTGATTAGATCAATGTCATTTGGATTATCAACATGTTCGGAATCGAGAAAGTATTGAACGAAACAAGTTGACTCTTTGACCATGACTTGTGTTCAATGACATCGTGGACAAAGGGATTGTGACATATTCTAAAGGAATGCGAACTTGTATCTAGTTATACTATTTGGGTAGGTATGACGGTTTGCTAGAACCTAATCATATCTTATGGGATCATGTTTGAGCCCATTGCCAACTTAGTATAATCCTAGAGGGTCACACACAATAGAACGAATCTTAAATAAAAGGACTATATTGGCATTTAGGGTCGGAGGACTTCCAAGGAATTTCTGGAAAGTTCTGGGCCTCCTGGTCAACCAAGCGGGCGCTCGGGTTGCACCAGGCGGGCGCCTGAACAAGCTAGAAAAGAATTGGACTTTCTGTCCAAACAAGCGGGTGCCTGGGTAGGACCAGGCGGGCGCCCGGTATGCCGGTTTGAAATTTCCTAATTCGATTAGGAATGGTTTTTGACACAAGTTACCTATTTGGAATAGACCTTAATTGTGTATAAAAACACCAATTCGGCCAGACCATATTAACAAGTGCTTTTGTGAGTCTCAAAGAGTTTGAGAGAGAATTTATTTTGTTCTAAGATATCATTGATTGAGGAACAAAATAATTCACAAAATAAATTCCATATAGTTCTTTATTAAATTGTGAAAGCGTGTTTTACAATTATTGGTCTAGCAACCAAGATCAAAGAAGCTCCTTTGATATTCGTTCGAAGTGTGGATACCGCTAGAGGGTGAATTTTATCATCTTACAAAGTTCGTGATTTGTTCGTGATAAAGCTTCAAGATCTCCACCAAGACCAAAGAGAAAATTCATAGCCATCAAGGGTTAGTTATTCCTCTATTCATCTTGTTGTATTTGATTTAATCATATGAACGGATCCATGGCTTTGGGTTTCTTAAAATTTTAATTGCTATATTCCGCTGCGCATGTTACTTGGAAACCCAACAGTGGTATCAGAGCCCCGTTCATGTTGATTAATTCAATACTTGGATCATGTTATGTGTATATAAAATTGTTTATGTGCCTTGCATGATATGAATATTGGAATATGTGATGTTTATGTGTTATGTGATTTTATTTGGTTTATTGTTTTTCCAACTTTAATCGCACGATTCAATCGCAATAAAAATTATGGTGGATTCTGAATTATTTCGATTATTGATTTTGATTGGATCAAAGTTTTAATAATCGGGGAAAAATAATTTTGAGACAAAATTTTCGAACTTTAAAATTCTATACTATTCTGGCCATTCAAGCGGGCGCCTGGTCCTTTGCAGGCGGGCGCTCGGTGGTCAAGATTTGTTCTGATTTTGGTTAAAATCTGAATATGGAATTTTCGATAAATTCGACAAAACCAGTAACAGAACCAGTCCAAACTTGTTGATCTGGAATGGGTTTTGGGTAGTTGGTTTGTGTGAGGATTTTGGGGTTTGATTTTCCTATTTGTTTTAGTCTTGTGATTCTTAGATTGGTTCAAGTTTTGGATGGCTAATCTGCGTTCATCGAGATTGTGTTTCCCAATTTCAAAGATAAAACGAAGTTAGAATTATGAAGAGTTCATAATTGCTAAAATTGAGAAACAAAGTTCTTGATTCAATGATTGGAGATCCATGTGGAATTGTGAATGCAATTGGCCTACGTTCATCGAGACCATCTATTGCTTAGTTTAGGCCACATGGACTACTTTCTTGGTTTCTTGAATTAGTGCGGGATTGTGGTTGCCTAATGGCTTAGTTCGACCGCACTTCTTGTTGTCTTGATTTGGAAATAATAACCGAAGTTGAAATAGTCTCATCCTCATAATTATAGAGAAACTAATGACACATAAATACCATGCTTAAATTAATGGAGATTAATTTAGTGGCTAAACTTGATGTGTAACATGTTTATATTATGTGCTCATAAATGTGTTATATGCTATATGTGATGAACCTTCAAAGAAAGTTTTAAGTCCTTTTGCCATGCCATGATTAAAACACTTGTTTATACATGAGTAATTTTATGTGGGCTCGCCAAAGCGAGGTGCATTGATTTTATTCATGTTTGAGCAAGATGAGTGAATAAGAGTTTCCTATGCGTTTAAAATGGTTGGACTTAATTAAGCGTCAAAACAGTTTTGGGCTTAAGGCAAAGATGAGATTTAACATGATTTTTGAAATTGGATTTCTTAAAGAATCTCATGAAAAGAACTGAGAGTCATATGAGATATGATTGACAAGAGTTGTCTACCTAATTGATTTAATTTTGAGCGGTGCGCCAAAGCGTACTCAAAATTAGATTAAAGCGGGATCTCAACCCATTTAAATTATACTATACATTGGATGTATAAAGAAGGTTGTATAATTTAGTGGGAGTATTTTGTTTTAAAATACATTAATTATCTCTTTAATGAAAATCGGTACTTATTAAATTTTGGAAATTTTGCATATTTGTAGATAATGACTAATAACACTCAATCAATGTCGTTGCGATCGATCCTTGAGAAGGATAAGCTCGAAGAGAATGGTACTAACTTTATGGATTGGATCCGTAGCATAAGAATCGTTCTTAGGCAAGAAGATAAGTTGTACATTCTCGATGGGCCTCTCCCTGCTGAACCACCGCCTACTGCCCCTAGGGTAGAAAGAGACAATTACAAGAAACATCGTAATGATTCTAGAGATGTAAGTTGTCTCATGCTTGCTGCTATGTGTTCAAAACTCCAACAAAGTTTGGAACATTTGGAAGCCTATGAGATAGGCGTGGAGTTGAGAACCATGTTTCAAGAGCAAGCTAGGCAAGAGAGGTACAAGACCATTGTTGCATTCACTACTAGTAAAATGAATGAAGGGCAACAAGTGAGTCCTCACTTTCTTAAAATGAAAGGTTATGTAGAGCACCTTGAGAAACTTGGCTATCCAATCCCATTGGAGCTAGCCACGGATCTCATTCTTAATTCATTGCCTAAAAGTTATAATCAGTTTGTGATGAATTATAACATGCATGGAATGGATAAGAATCTCTCTGAGTTGCATGGGATGCTTAAAACAGCAGAGATGAAAATTGTGGAGAAAGGTTCTCCCGTGCTCTTGGTTCATGATGGGAAGAAGGCTAGTGCCAAAGGAAAGGGTAAGAAAGTTGTCAAACCCAAAATAAGCAAGGCAAAGGTTGCCAAGGCTTCTGAGGCAAAACCTGATTCACAAAAGGATGCAATTTGTTTCCATTGTCAAGAAATTGGTCATTGGAAACGTAATTGCAAGGCTTTCTTGGAAGAGCAAAAGAAGAAGAAGAGCAGCAAGGCTGCGTCGACTTCAGGTATCTATATGATAGATATTCTCCTTTCTACCACTGATTCTTGGGTATTGGATACCTGATGTGGTTCTCACATTTGTCTAAATGTTCAGAGATTAAAGAATAGGAGACTGCTTAAAGAAGGTGAAGTAGATCTACGTGTGGGGAATGGAGCAAGAGTTGCTGCATTAGCCGTAGGGACTTATGAAGTCACTTTACCTTCCGGATTAATTCTTGTTTTGAACAATTGTTATTATGTTCCGGATTTAAGCAGAAACATTATTTCAATTTCTTGTTTGGATAATGAAGGTTTTAAGTTTCTTATTGAGAATAAGAAATTTTCTATTTATTTAAATGATGTGCTTTATGGTATTGCTAATTCATTTAATGGCCTTTATATCTTGGATGTCAAGAATGAAAATAATGTCTATCATGTAAATAAGAAATCTAAACCTAATGATGTAAATCATACTTATTTGTGGCATTGCCGTTTTGGTCATATTAATGAGAAGCGTATCTCAAAACTCCATGGGGACGGACTTTTGGGTTCATGTGACTTAGAGTCATATGATACTTGTGAGTCGTGTCTTCTTGGAAAAATGACTAAGACACCTTTTACCAAGTTGGGTGAAAGGGCAAGCGACTTATTGGGGTTGATACATTCCGATGTATGCGGACCATTAAGTAGCAATGCTAGGGGAGGATTTCAATACTTCATAACCTTCACTGATGATTATAGTAGATTTGGGTATGTTTACCTAATGAAACATAAAAGTGAAGCATTTGAGATATTTAGAATATTTCAAAATGAAGTAGAAAAACAACTTGGCAAAAGTATAAAGGCACTTCGATCAGATCGAGGTGGTGAATACTTAAGTCAAGAATTTGACGATCATCTAAAGAATTGTGGAATAGTTTCACAATTGACTCCGCCCGGAACACCACAATGGAATGGTGTGTCTGAGAGGAGAAATCGGACTTTGTTAGACATGGTTCGATCAATGATGAGTCAAGTTGATCTTCCAATATCCTTTTGGGGTTACGCCCTAGAAACCGCTGCTTTCACACTAAATCGTGTTCCAACTAAATCGGTTCAAAAGACTCCATATGAGATGTGGAGCGGAAAGAAGCCTTGTCTGTCTTTCATGAAGATTTGGGGTTGCGAAGCTTTTGTCAAAAGACTTGTCTCAGACAAACTTGCACACAAATCTGATAAATGTATTTTCGTGGGATATCCTAAGGAAACTAAAGGATATTACTTTTACAACCGAGAGGACAACAAAGTGTTTGTTGCCCGAACTGGTGTCTTTCTAGAGAAAGAGTTTCTCTCCAAAGAAATCAGTGGGAGTAAAATAAATCTTGAAGAAATTCGAGACCCAGAAAATAACATTGAACCAATAGTGGAACAAGAACAAGAACCACAAGGAGTTGTGGAACCTGTTCAAAATACACAAGCATCTCGCAGATCTAGTAGGTTACGATCCAAGCCCGAGAGATATGGATTTCTCGTAACGGATAGTAATGAGGTAGAAATCATTGAGAATGATGAACCGTTAACCTACCAAGAGGCGATGTCTTCTCCTGATTCGGACAAGTGGCTTGGAGCCATGGAATCCGAATTGCAATCCATGCAAGACAATCAAGTTTGGAATTTGATTGATGCGCCCGAAGGTGTAAAAACCATATGATGCAAATGGGTCTTCAAGAAGAAGACTGACATGGATGGGAAGGTGCATACTTACAAAGCTAGGCTTGTAGCGAAGGGTTATAGGCAAGTTCATGGTATTGACTATGATGAGACCTTTTCACCCGTAGCAATGATCAAGTCTATAAGAATTTTGCTTGCCATTGCCGCATATCATGACTATGAGATATGGCAGATGGACGTCAAAACCGCTTTCCTGAATGGAAAACTCCAAGAGGATGTGTATATGACACAACCAGAAGGTTTTGAACAAGATTCTAAAGTATGCAAATTGCAGAGATCTATCTATGGATTGAAGCAAGCTTCAAGGAGTTGGAATCTCCGTTTTGATGAATCGGTCAAAGAGTTTGGTTTCATCAAAAACGAGGATGAGCCTTGTGTATATAAGAAGATTAGTGGGAGCATAGTGCTATTCCTTATTTTATATGTGGATGACATATTGCTCATTGGAAACGACATTCCTACACTTCAGTCTGTGAAGACTTGGTTAGGAAAGTGCTTCGCAATGAAAGATATGGGTGAAGCCGCATATATTCTTGGCATTAAGATCTATAGAGATAGATCAAGAAGGCTACTTGGTTTAAGCCAAAGTACATACATTGACAAGGTCATTAGAAGATTCCGTATGGAAAATTCTAAGAGAGGCGCCTTGCCCGTGTTACATGGAGTTTCTCTAAGCAAGACTCAATGTCCTAAGACAAAAGATGAGCGTGAGAAAATGAATGATGTTCCATATGCTTCGGCAATTGGGTCCATCATGTATGCCATGATTTGTACTAGGCCGGATGTATATTATGCTTTGAGCATGACAAGTAGATATCAATCCGACCCTGGCGAAAATCACTGGATAGCTGTAAAAGCGATTCTTAAGTACTTGAGAAGAACTAAAGACTCGTTTTTAGTCTATGGAGGAATGGAAGATGATCTCGTTGTAAATGCTTACACGGATGCAAGCTTCCAAACCGACAGAGATGATAGTCGATCGCAATCGGGTTTTGTGTTTATGTTAAATGGTGGAGCTGTAAGCTAGAAGAGTTCCAAGCAAAGTACAACCGCTGATTCTACAACAAAAGCTGAGTATATTGCTGTATCGGATGCTGCAAAGGAAGCTGTTTGGATTAAGAAGTTCATAACCGAACTTGAAGTGGTTCCTAGTATTGCTAGTCCAATAGACATTTATTGCGATAATAATGGTGCTATTGCTCAAGCAAAGGAACCAAGAGCACATCAGAAATCCAAACACATACTTAGGCGTTTTCATATCATTCGAGAGATCGTTGATAGGGGAGACGTAAATATATGCAGAGTACCTACTGATGACAATGTTGCGGACCCGCTAACAAAGGGACTTCCACAAGCTAAACATGATGGTCATGTTAGGTCCATGGGTATTAGATACATGGGAGATTGGGCCTAGGGCAAGTGGGAGATTGTTGGTAGTGGTGCCCTAAGAACGTTCAATAAACGTTGTAATTGTTATCATTTATTTCATATCAATAAAGAGATGTTTTGATTATTATTGTTGTTCATGTTTACTTATAATAATCCCCGTCCCTAGTACTTATTAAGCACTAGTATAAAGGCTAAATGTTCATGAGATGATCATGTTAGATTTATGGGTACTTGTTTGGAACAAGGTACTGGACATGACCCGCTGTATGAGATTTATGTCATGGTCTATGTCATACATATATCTCATATTAGTTATGTCATTTGAATCCTTAGACATGAAGTTATTATAGTCTTCCACTTGATGAACATTGTGTTTGACATATTCAAACGCTACCTTAACACGGTAGTTATAAAGGGTATGATTGGCATAATCGGATTCCCGTTGGGAAGAATAATAAGCTAAATGGATTTTTCCCTCCACGGAGAGATGTCAAGCTTGGGCCTCTCGTAGGAATGATGTTGATGAAATGTTCGGCCGGACTCAAATGAATTGATTAGATCAATGTCATTTGGATTATCAACATGTTCGGAATCGAGAAAGTATTGAACGAAACAAGTTGACTCTTTGACCATGACTTGTGTTCAATGACATCGTGGACAAAGGGATTGTGACATATTCTAAAGGAATGCGAACTTGTATCTAGTTATACTATTTGGGTAGGTATGACGGTTTGCTAGAACCTAATCATATCTTATGGGATCATGTTTGAGCCCATTGCCAACTTAGTATAATCCTAGAGGGTCACACACAATAGAACGAATCTTAAATAAAAGGACTATATTGGCATTTAGGGTCGGAGGACTTCCAAGGAATTTCTGGAAAGTTTTGGGCCTCCTGGTCAACCAAGCGGGCGCTCGGGTTGCACCAGGCGGGCGCCTGAACAAGCTAGAAAAGAATTGGACTTTCTGTTCAAACAAGCGGGCGCCTGGGTAGGACCAGGCGGGCGCCCGGTATGCCGGTTTGAAATTTCCTAATTCGATTAGGAATGGTTTTTGACACAAGTTACCTATTTGGAATAGACCTTAATTGTGTATAAAAACACCAATTCGGCCAGACCATATTAACAAGTGCTTTTGTGAGTCTCAAAGAGTTTGAGAGAGAATTTATTTTGTTATTTATTTTGTTCTAAGATATCATTGATTGAGGAACAAAATAATTCACAAAATAAATTCCATATAGTTCTTTATTAAATTGTGAAAGCGTGTTTTACAATTATTGGTCTAGCAACCAAGATCAAAGAAGCTCCTTTGATATTCGTTCGAAGTGTGGATACTGCTAGAGGGTGAATTTTATCATCTTACAAAGTTCGTGATTTGTTCGTGATAAAGCTTCAAGATCTCCACCAAGACCAAAGAGAAAATTCATAGCCATCAAGGGTTAGTTATTCCTCTATTCATCTTGTTGTATTTGATTTAATCATATGAACGGATCCATGGCTTTGGGTTTCTTAAAATTTTAATTGCTATATTTCGCTGCGCATGTTACTTGGAAACCCAACAGTCAATGTATGTACTTTGGCTTAAACCAAGTAGCTTCCTTGATGTATCTCTTTAGATCTTAATGCCAAGTATATATGCGGCTTCACCCATATCTTTCATTGCGAAACACTTTCCCAACCAAGTCTTTACGGACTGAAGTGTAGGAATGTCGTTTCCAATGAGTAATATGTCATCAACATATAAAATCAGGAATATCACTATGCTCCCATTAATCTTCTTGTATACACAAGGCTCATCTTCGTTCTTGATGAAACCAAACTCTTTAACCGATTCATCAAAACGGAGATTCCAACTCCTAGAAGCTTGCTTCAATCCATAAATGGATTTCTGCAATTTGCATACCTTAGAATTCTGTTCAAAACCTTTTGGTTGTGTCATATACACATCCTCTTGTAGTTTTCCATTTAGGAAAGCGGTTTTGACATCCATTTGCCATATTTCATAATCATGATATGCGGCAATGGCAAGCAAAATTCTTATAGACTTGATCATTGCTACGGGTGAAAAGGTTTCATCATAGTCAATACCATGAACTTGCCTATAACCCTTCGCTACAAGTCTAGCTTTGTAAGTATGCACCTTCCCATCCATGTCAGTCTTCTTCTTGAATACCCATTTGCATCCTATGGTTTTTACACCTTCGGGTGCATCAATCAAATTCCAAACTTGATTGTCTTGCATGGATTGCAATTCGGATTCCATGGCTCCAAGCCACTTGTTCGAATCAGGAGAAGACATCGCCTCTTGATAGGTTGTCGGTTCATCATTCTCAATGATTTCCACCTCATTACTATCCGTTACGAGAAATCCATATCTCTAGGGCTCGGATCGTAACCTACTAGATCTGCGAGTTACTTGTGTATTTTGAACAGGTTCCACAACTCCTTGTGGTTCTTGTTCTTGTTCCACTATTGGTTCAATGTTGTCTTCTGGGTCTCGAATTTCTTCAAGATTTATTTTACTCCCACTGATTTCTTTGGAGAGAAACTGTTTCTCTAGAAAGACACCAATTCGGGCAACAAACACTTTGTTGTCCTCTCGGTTGTAAAAGTAATATCCTTTAGTTTCCTTAGGATATCCCACGAAAATACATTTATCAGATTTGTGTGCTAGTTTGTCGGAGACAAGTCTTTTGACAAAAGCTTCGCAACCCCAAATCCTCATGAAAGACAAACTAGATTTCTTTCCGCTCCACATCTCATATGGAGTCTTTGGAACCGATTTAGTTGGAACTTGATTTAGTGTGAAAGCAGCGGTTTCTAGAGCGTAACCCCAAAAGGATATTGGAAGATCAACTTGACTCATCATTGATCGAACCATGTCTAACAAGGTCTGATTCCTCCTCTCGGACACACCATTCCATTGTGGTGTTCCGGGTGGAGTCAATTGTGAAATTATTCTACAATTATTTAGATGATCATCAAATTCATGACTCAAGTATTCTCCACCTCGATCCGATCGAAGTGCTTTAATACTTTTGCCATGTTGTTTTTCTACTTCATTTTGAAATATTCTAAATATCTCAAATGCTTCACTTTTATGTTTCATTAGGTAAACATACCCAAATCTACTATAATCATCGGTGAAGGTTATGAAGTATTGAAATCCTCCCCTAGCATTACTACTTAATGGTCCGCATACATCGGAATGTATCAACCCCAATAAGTTGCTTGCCCTTTCACCTAGCTTGGTAAAAGGTGTCTTAGTCATTTTTCCAAGAAGACATGACTCATAAGTGTCATATGGCCCAAGGTCACATGAACCTAAGAGGCCGTCCCCATGGAGTTTTGAGATACGCTTCTCATTAATATGACCAAGACGGCAATGCCACAAATAAGAATGATTTACATCATTAGGTTTAGATTTCTTATTTATATGATAGACATTTTCATTATTTTCATTCTTGACATCCAAGACATAAAGGTCATTAAATGAATTAGCAATACCATAAAGCACATCATTTAAATAAATAGAAAATTTCTTATTCTCAATAAGAAACTTAAAACCTTCATTATCCAAACAAGAAATTGAAATAATATTTCTACTTAAATCCGGTACATAATAGAAATTGCTCAAAACAAGTATTAAACCGGAAGGTAAAGTGACTTCATAAGTCCCTACGGCTAATGCAGCAACTCTTGCTCCATTCCCTATGCGTAGGTCTACTTCACCCTCTTTAAGTAGTCTCCTATTCTTTAGACCCTGCACATTTAAACAAATGTGAGAACCACATCCGGTATCCAATACCCAAGAATCAGTGGTAGAAAGGAGAATATCTATCATATAGATACCTGAAGTCGACGCAGCCTTGCTGCCCTTCTTCTTCTTTTGCTCTTCCAAGAAAGCCTTGCAATTACGTTTCCAATGACCAATTTCTTGATAATGGAAACAAATTGCATCCTTTTGTGTATCGGGTTTTGCCTCAGAAGCCTTAGCAACATTTGCCTTGCTTATCTTGGGTTTGACAACTTTTACCTTACCCTTTCCTTTGGCACCAGCCTTCTTCCCATCATGAACCAATAGCACAGGAGAACATTTCTCCACAATCTTTATCTCCGCAGTTTTAAGCATCCCATGCAACTCGGAGAGATTCTTATCCATTCCATTCATGTTATAATTCATCACAAACTGATTATAACTTTTAGGCAATGAATTAAGAATGAGATCCGTGGCTAGATCCAATGGAATTGGATAGCCAAGTTTCTCAAGATGCTCTACATAACCTTTGATTTTAAGCATGTGAGAACTCACTTGCTGCCATTCACTCATTTTTCAAGAATTGAATGCAACAATGGTCTTGTACCTCTCTTGCCTAGCTTGCTCTTGAAACATGGCTCTTAACTCCACGCCTATCTCATAGGCTTCCAAATGTTCCAAACTTTTTTGGAGTTTTGAGCACATAGTAGAAAGCATGAGATAGCTTACATCTCTTGAATCATTACGATGTTTCTTGTAATTGTCTCTTTCTGCCCTAGGGGCAGTAGGTTCTGGTTCAGCAGGAAGTGGTCCATCGAGAATGTACAACTTATCTTCTTTCCTAAGAACAATTCTTAGGCTACGGATCTAATCCATAAAGTTAGTACCATTCTCTTGGAGCTTATCCTTCTCAAGGATCGATCGCAACGAAATTGATTGAGTGTTGTTAGTCATTATCTACAATTATGCAAAATTTCCAAAATTTAATAAGTACCAATTTTCATTAAAGAAATAAACAATGTATTTTTCAAAAAAATACTCCCAATAAATTATACAACCTTCTTTATACATTCAATGTATAGTATAATTTAAATGGGTTAAGATCCTGCTTTAATTTAATTTTAAGTCCACTAAGGCGGATTACACAAAATCAAATTAATTAGGTAGACAACTCTTGTTAATCATATCTCATATGACTCTTAGTTCCTTTTATGAGATTCTTTAAGAAATCCTATTTCAAAAAGCATGTTAAATCTCATCTTTGCCTAGGCTCAAAACTGTTTTGACGCCCAATTAAGTCCAACCATTTTAAACGTATAGTTAATGTGCCTCGCTAGGGCGTGCCCACATTATCTATCTTGCTCATACATAAATAAAGTCAATACATCTCGCTAGGGCGAGTCTACATTAAATTCACCCATGTATTAATAAGTGTTTTAATCATGGCATAGCAATAAAGGACTTAAAACTTTCTTTGAAGGTTCATCACATATAGCTTACAACACATTTATGAGCACATAATATAAACATATTACGCATCAAGTTTAGCCACTAAATTAATCTCTATTAATTTAAGCATAATATTTATGTGTCATTAGTTTCTCTATAATTATGAGGATATGACTATTTCAACCTTGGTTATTATCTCCAAATCAAGACAACAAGAAGTGCGGCCAAAACTAAGCCATAAGGCATCCACAATTCCGCACTAATTCAAGAAACCAAGAAAGTAGTCCATGTGGCCGAAACTAAGCAATAGATGGTCTCGATGAAAGTAGGCCAATTGCATCCACAATTCCACATGGATCTCCAATCTTTGAATCAAGAACTTTGTTTCTCAATTTTAGCAATTATGAACTCTTCAGAATTCTAACTTCGTTTTTCTTTGAAACTTTGATTGCGATCAAGTTTGGAAAACACAATCTCGATGAACGTAGATTAGCCATCCAAACCTTGAACCAATCTTAGAATCACAAGACTAAAACAAATAGGAAAATCAAACCCCAGGATTCACATCTAAACCAACTGCCCAAAACCCACTCCAGATCAGCAGGTCTGGCTGGTCTTGTCACTGGTCTGGTCGGACCCCATCAAAATTCCAGATTCTGATTCTGACCGAAAATCAAAACCAGAATCCTGACAACTGTGCGGCCGCCCAAGGAAAAATTGTGCGGTCGCCCAAACTTGTGCGGCCGCCCAAGGTTTTCTGTGCGGTCGCACAGTAGCATCAAAATGAATTTTTAAAGTTCGAAAATTTGTCTCAAAATAGTTTTCCCCGATTATTAAAATTTTGATCCAATCAAAAATTAATAATCAAACAATTCAGAATCCAACATAATTTTTAGTGCGATTCAATAGTGCGATTAAAGTTGTAAAACAATAAACCACATAAAATCATATAACACATAAACATCATATATCCAATATTTATATCATGTTAGGCACATAAACAATTTATATACGCACAACATGATCTAGGTATTGAAATAATCAACATGAACGGGGCTCTGATACCACTGTTGGGTTTCGGAGTAACATGCGCAGCGGAAAATAGCATTTAAAATTTTATGAAACCCAAAGCCCATAGATCCATTCATATGATTAAATCAAATACTTGCAATATGAATACTAGAAAAACTAACACTTGATGACTTTGAATTTGGCCTTTGATCTTGGTGGAGAAATTGAAGCTTTAATCACGAACAAGTAAGAACACGAACTTTGAAGATGATGAGCTTCACCCTCTAGCGGTATCCACACCTTGAACGAATATCAAGAACACTTGATCTTGGTTGCTAGACCAAAATTATGAAACACCTTTTCACAATTTATATGAACTATATGGAATATTATTTTTGTTCTTCAATCTAGGATATCTTAAAACAAAATAAAACTCTCTCAAACTCTTTGGAGACTTGCACACAAGCTAGGGTATGTTCTGGCCCGAATTTGGCTGTTTATATACAAGTTAGACCTATTCCAAATAGGAAACTTGTGTCAAAACCCGTCCAAAATCCTTTTCCTAATTAAATCAGGAAATCTGTTCCGACACACTGTGCGGCGGCCCAAAATCAGGTGTGCGGTCGCCCAAAACATGTGCGGCTGCCCAGCCTGGTTTGTGCGGTCGCACACCAGGATCAGAGAGCCTTAATTTTCCAATATAGTCCTTTAAGGATTCGTTCTATTGTGTGTGACCCTTTAGGATTATACTAAGTTGGCAATGGGTTCAAACATGAATCCATAAGATATGATTAGGTTCTAGAAAACCGTCATACCTACCCAAATAGCATAACTAGATACAAGTTCGCATTCCTTTAGAATATGTCACAATCCCTTTGTCCACGATCTCATTGAACACAAGTCATGGTCAAACGGTCAACTTGTCTTTGTTCAATACTTTCTCGATTCCGAATATGTTGATAATCCAAATGACATTGATTTAATCAATTCATTTGAGTCCGGCCGAACATTTTCATCAACATCATTCCTACGAGAGGCCTAAGCTTGAGATATCTCCGAAGAGGGACAAATCCATTTAGCTTATTATTCTTCCCTACGTGAACCCGATTATGCCAATCATACCCTTTATAACTACCCGGTTAAGGTAGCGTTTGAATATGTCAAACATAATGTTCATCAAGTGGAAGACTATAATAACTTCATGTCTAAGGATTCAAATGACATAACTAATATGAGATATATGTACGACATAGACCATGACATAAATCTCATACAGCGGGTCATGTCCAGTACCTTGTTCCAAACAAGTACCCATAAATCTAACATGATCATCTCATGGTCATTTTGCCTTTATACTAGTGCTTAACAAGTACTAGGGACGGAGATTATTATAAGTAAACATGAACAACAATAATAACCAAAACATCTCTTTATTGATATGAAATAAATGATAACAATTACAATGTTTATTAAACGTGCCTAGGGCACCACTACCAACACATTGGACCATACTTCCCAATGAAAGCTAATCCGGATCCAGAAACCAATGGTGCAAATCCGACTCTCAAGAAACCAAAAGCTGAATGGACCGATGAAGAAAAGGGATTGGTTGGAATGGATGTGAAAGCAAAAAAGCATACTTATAAGTACCTTGAGTACGTCACAGCATCGACAGATCATGGAATGTTCTACTGCAAAAGAACTTTGGGATTCAATTGAATATTACATCGAAGGAGATCAAGCTTGCAAGGAAAGCAAAAGATTTGCAATTCAAAGAAGATTCAACAACTTTGCTAAGATCCCTGGTGAATCACTTAGAGCCACTTATGATCGATATTGTGAGATCGTAAGCACTTATACAGCACTCGGAAAGAAGCTAACCAAGAAGGAGATCAATGTTAATTTTCTTGCTGCTCTTGGTTCTCAATATCTTCACAAAGGAAACACCCTTGAAGATACCAAGTTGCTAGATGATATGTCACTCAGAAGCCTCTATGCCAACCTTAAAGTTTTTGATATCAAGCTCCACAACATTGAAGAGATGGAAGGAAAAACAAAGAGCTTGTCGTTGGTCGCTAAAAAGGAAGAAATGGTCGAAGAAGAAGATCCAAAAATCTCCACATCTGAGTTACTAGATATGGACGATGATGACTTTGCTATGTTACTGAAAAGATTTCAAAAGTTTAGAAAATCAGCAAGGCCCGGATCATCAAGCAAGGCTCCAGCAAGGTTTTCAAGGAGCAGCTCAACAAACAAGAAAGAGTACTCCAACTTCTCCAAGAAAAAAGAGGATATCGTTTGTTTTAATTGCAGGAAACCAGGTCATTTCGCATCAGAATGCCCAATTCCCGAATTCGAGTACATGAAGAAGAAAAGTAACTTCACTCCAAGATATTCAAAGCAAAAGGGAATGGTTGCTGAAGAGGACTCTACCACAAAAGAGTTAGCTACCTGGATAGAGTCGGATTCTGATGAAAGCGATGAGGATTCTGAAGAAGGTCACATTTGTTTGGTCGTTCATTCCGATGATGAGGATGATAATAAAAATCATCACTCACCAAATGCAAAACCTAAACGGATAAGCTATACGGCCGATGAACTTGCTGAAAAGGGATTCCTAACTCCAGTTCAAAAGAATGGTGATCTTCTATTTTTAAGATGTGATATGAGTGTAGCAAAGAAGGCTCTATCTAATCCCAAAATAAAGGAAGCTCAAGCGACCACACCTCAAGTAAAGTTTGACATTTCCCCCGATGAACAAGAAAAGATGTTTATGAAAGCTGAACAGGTAATCAGTAAGTTTACTGGCATGAAGGAAGATTTAGCACTTTCAACTGAAGAAATTTCCCAGCTTAAGACGGAGAAATCTCTACTAAAATCTGAACTCACCCTCCTTAAGGAGAAGATCAAGAGTATGACTCCTCTTACTGATCGAAACCATTTCTTAGAAGAACAAAATGCTATATTTAAAGTTAAAAACGATGAATTGGTTGCTGAGATAAATGATCTCAAAAAGATTACTAATGAGTGGACCAATTCGCGTGTCACTATGGAACAAATCTTAGAATCCCAAAAGCTTAGTGGTGATAAGGAAGGCTTGGGATTTCAAACTAGTGACAACTTTAAATGTGCATCTTGTTGTGAAAGAGATGAGAAATTTACCCAGCAAACTTTGGAAGGGTCAAAGGCTAAACATCATGTTTCAAAGGGTCAAGGACAAGAACCAAAGAAGAAACTAGAGTTCAACTATGTCTACCCTAAGAAACAAACTGGAAAGGCAAAGTTGAAAGGTATTGCCATGGATGAACCTACCGCAGGAGCAAGCTCCAGCAAGGTAGCAGAGTCACCCTGCCGCATGCACTTACCGCGAGGTCAAGTGACCGCACCAAGGAAGCTGGCGACCGCATGGAAGCTAGCGACCGCAAATGGTGGTAAGGTGGAAAAGTTCAAAAGGATGAATTTTGTAAGGACGACCGCATCCATACCAATTAATGATGTTGTGCTCAAGACTTCAACTAAGTTTGTTAACCCTCAGTTGGGTGGCTTTCACCATTGTTCTGTGTGTGATGATTATGGTTACAAGGCTGCTGAATGTGTTTTAAGATTCACACCAAATCCCAGAAGGTTTAAACCACCTTCTGTGAGGCAAGTGTGGGTTGTCAAAAGATGCTAATCTTTAGGACCCAAAATAATAAAGGGGACCTCGATCTTAAATGTTTATTTTGTAGGTCCTCTGCTTAATGGCTGGTCACTCTAATGAAGCTACAAGTTTATGGTATCTAGACAGTGGATGCTCAAGGCATATAACTGGAGATATCAACCTACTGGAAAGTGTCCGTAATGAAAAAGGTCCAGCAGTCACTTTTGGCGATAACAGCAAAGGAAAGACCATTGGATACGGAGTAATCACAAAAGGAAAAATAACAATCCAAGATGTTTCTCTAGTCACTGATCTGAAACACAATCTTCTCTCAATCTCATAATTTTGCGACAAAGGATTGCAATTCCACTTCACCTCAACTCATTACTTAATCAAGGATGGAAATTCCGGCGTCACTTTGCTAAAAGGTATTCGTAAGAAAAATGTTTACATTGTTGATTTCAATTCTTCTTGTATTTCTTCTAATCTCTGTTTTGTAGCAAAGAATGTTAGCGAAAATAGTTGGCTTTGGCATAAACGACTAAGTCACTTGAACTTCAAGTATCTCTCCAAGATTGGTAGAGAAAATATAGTTCGTGGTCTACCCAAGGTAGCTGATCACCACGATGAAAAGTGCTCAGCTTGTCAACTAGGCAAACAACCAAAAGCGTCTTTCTCCAGCAAGACGACTCCTTCAACTTCAAGATGTTTGCAGCTACTACATATGGATTTATTTGGACCTGTCACAACCACAAGTATTGGAGGAAATAGATATACCTTGGTTGTGGTAGATGATTATTCAAGATATACGTAGGTTGAAATGATGATCTCAAAAGATGATTGTTATGACATTTTGACCGCACTCTTTAGACAGCTCCAAACTCAGAAAGAAGATGACATCGTTAGTGTTTGATCCGATAATGGAACAGAATTCAAGAACAACGGTGTTGCTCAATACTATGATGACCATGGTATTGACCACAACTTCTCAGCTGCTGGAGTTCCTTAACAAAACGGTGTAGTGGAAAGGAAGAACAGAACGTTGATAGAGGCTGGAAAGACAATGATTGCTGAAGCAAAGCTACCACAATATTTTTAGGCTGAAGCCATCAACACAGCATGCTTCACTCAAAATAGATCCCTCATCAATAAGACCTACAACAAAACTCCTTATGAACTTTGGAGAGGAAGAACCCCCAACATCGCCTACTTCAAGATTTTTGGATGCAAATGCTACATTCTCTACAACGGTAAAGAACATCGAGGTAAATTTGCTCCTAAGGCCGATGAAGGTATATTTGTTGGGTATGCTAAACACTCAAAAGTTTTTCGTGTTTTTAAAACCACTCTTAAGATAGTAGAATCTGTCCATGTTACTTTTGATGAACATTCTCTCCTTGAGCCACATTTGGATCTAAATGTTGCTAATGATTTTATTGAGCTTAATGAGACAGGTACAAATCAACCACAAAATCAATCAACTCAAGGAAATCCATCTACCTCAACTGCATTTCCACCTACCACACATGAAGCAACAGAAGCTACCACATCTGCTGCTACCTCACATGGAGATGAAGTTGAAACACCCATCAATGTTGAAGAACCAATACCTCAAATTACTTATGATTAGGATGGCACAAATGATGTACCAATAGAAGATTTTCAAAAACCATCAACTCAACCAGACATACCTCAAGGAGTTCGTGAGGTCAGAGATCACCCAATTCAGAATATCATTGGTGACCTACATTCTGGTGTTCGAACAAGAAGATCAAACTATGATGTACTTACCACATTCATATCTCAAATTGAACCCAAGAAAGTTGATGAAGTACTCTAAGATTCAAGTTGGGTTGTTGCTATGCAAGAAGAGCTCAACCAATTTAAAAGATGTAAAGTTTGGACCTTAGTTCCAAGACCAAAAAATCAAAGAGTGATTGGTACAAAGTGGGTGTTCAGAAACAAGATGGATGAGAATGGAAGCATTACAAGGAACAAAGCTAGGTTGGTTGCACAAGGCTACAGACAAGAAGAAGGCATTGATTATGATGAAACTTTTGTCCACGTTGCAAGACTTGAAGCTATAAGGATATTATTAGCTTATGCCTCTTACAAAAGATTCAAGCTATATCAAATGGATGTAAAGAGTGCATTTCTCAATGGTGAACTTCAAGAAACAGTCTTTGTTGCTCAACCACCCAGATTTGAAGATCAAAAATTTCCAGATCATGTTTACAAACTCCGTAAAGCTTTGTATGGACTCAAACAAGCTCCACGAGCATGGTATGATACTCTATCTAAATTTCTCCTAGAGAAAGGTTTCAAGCATGGTAAGATTGACACAACTCTAATCATTGCTAAATATCATGATCATACTTTACTTGTTGAAATATATGTAGATGATATTATTTTTGGTTCTACTAAGGAGTTATTGTGTAAGCGATTTGAGAAACTCATGAAAAGCAAATTTGAGATGAGCATGATGGGAGAATTGACATTCTTCATTGGACTTCAAATAAAATAATGTGCTGAAGGCATTTTCCTCAACCAAGCAAAGTACACAAGAGATCTTATCAAGAAATTTGGACTTGAAAATGCAAAGGCATACGACACTCCTATGGCTACTGGTAACAACTAACAAGCTAGATAAAGACTTGAAAGGTAAGAAGGCTGATCAAACCTTGTACAGAGGTATGATTGGCTCTCTTCTATACTTAACTACTAGTAGGCCATATATCATGTTTAGTGTTTGCGTTTGTGCTCGTTATCAAGCTGATCCTAGAGAAGCACATCTTATTACTGTAAAACGTATTATTCGATATCTATCTGGGACTACTAACCTTGGACTTTGGTACTCTAAAGATTTGAATTTTGATCATATAGGTTACTCAGATGCAGACTATACAGCATGTTCCATTGACAGGAAAAGCACAAGTGGAACTTGTCATTTCCTTGGAAATCGACTAGTTTTATGGGCAAGCAAGAAACAAGCCTCAGTCTCTGTATCTACCACAGAAGCTGAATATATAGTTGCTGGAAGCTGCTGCTGCCAAGTGCTGTGGATGAAGCAACAATTGGATGACTATGGAATCAATGAAGAGAATTGTCCAATCTATTGTGATAACACATCTACCATTGCTGTTTCCAACAACCCTGTCATGCATTCCAAGACTAAACACATTGATATCAAATACCATTTTCTCAAGGATCATGTGGAAAAAGGTAACATCCATCTAGAGTATGTGAGTACTGACGATCAAATTGCAGATATTCTCACCAAGGCTCTTGATTCCAAGAGATTTAGGTATCTTAGAGGAGAAATGGGTATGCTAGAACTTTAAAACCTTGTCCATATGATTTTTATGTACTAATGTTTGTGTTTTCTATAAGTTCAACCCCTAGTAGGTATTCAAGCGGTAAATCAACACACGGTCAGCAAAGGTCACGGTCACATTGATCTACAACTGACCGCACCCTATTGACCGCACCTATCCAAGCTACCGCATTATCAAAGTTACCACAACGACAATATATTTCAAGGTTTTGAAGAAACCCATCAAGATGGAAAATGATGATATGTGTTTACTACTTTGAAGAAGTACTCAACCAAGGTATGACCTCAAGCTACCGCACCAGTCACGGTCGATCATAACTTGCCGCATCCAAAGGACTTCAGGTAAGTCTTTCTAACTTAGAGTATTTAGGATGCTTTGATCAAGTCTACCTCAAGGGTATTTCGGTAATTTCTAATTTTCCCTCGCTTCTCATTTATTTCAATTCATTTGGATATATTTAATTTTGCATTTAATATTATTCCCATATCATTGTTCGCCGTCATTGGTCACCTCGATAAGACAAAAGGACCCCTTGCATTTAATTCTGGACTGCACAGAGTTGATGTTCCATCACTCCACTTCCTGACATCTTCTCAGCTTTATGCGCCTCCATCACCCTCTCCTCCTTCACTCTGTAACTCCTGCACTCTCTCTTGTTTCTCTCTAACTTCTCTCTACTTTTTCTCTCTATAACCTCCGTCTACATCTCTTATTCTCTCCATTTATATGGCTGACCCAATCTCTAAATCATCACAAACTCTTCCTAAGAAGCAACAACTTCTGATTCTCTCAAGAATGGTATGAATCTCTGAACCCTAACTCCTTATTTTCTAGCATTTCGATTCTCTGTTCTGTGTTTTATGGCGGGCTCCAAAACCCTTTCATATTCTCGCTCGATTCTCTGGGTTCATGGATATCTGGTTGTTATAATCTTGAGATTCGTGTTCTTTAATGTTCACATTACTTCTAGTTCGTGATTTCACGCTTTATTCATTTTGATTTTGGATTTCTTTTACCCAAATGGGTTTATTTTTTTTTTCGGTTTTCTTCATTTCCCCTTTCGATTTCTGGACTTAATGTTGAAATTCTCTTGGATTTAGTGTGATTTTCATGCTTAATCGGGTTCCTAGATGCTATATATATGAATTTTACGCGTTTTTATGCATTTTCTGGTAAATCTGGGTTCGTGACCCTTCATGGTGTTCTTCGTGTTCTTGAATATGTTCTTCAAGTTCTTGGCAAAACTACCTTTTCGATCCAAAATTTTTAGACCAATCTTTTGATCCGTTGTTTGTCACTTTTTGATCCATGTACGTTTTTAGTGCTAAGTGTTTGTCCATTCTCTAATATTTCCTAAGGCAATCGACCGCACTCCTCACTTGCCGTGCCTTCACTTGACCGTGCATCTTACTTGCCGCATCTGTCAAGTGACCGCACTCACAGCTCTCAACTAAACTTTTTACTTGTTTTTCTTTCAGGACTTAAACAACTTTGTTCATGGGCTAGTTATTAACCTGGATTCTCTCAAAGGCGATGCAATTGGCCGCAATCTAATCAACCGCTTTGAGGCGTCCGGAATTCTCTCTCTATTCACCATTGCTCAAGACTATCATGTTCCAGCATTTGTGGACCAGTTCTTCGACTCTGCAAAAGAAAAGTCTGAAATTCTAGATGATGGTTCCACAAATAAGTATCTGAAGGCTAAAGTGAGTAGCAAGATAATGACTATTGACAGGGATGACATTTTCAACATTCTGGAGCTGGAAGTAGAGGAAGGTCAGGCTTACCCTATCAAGCTAAGTTCTAAAGAGTTAAATCCTTTAGCTCGTCGATTGGTAAACACAACCAACATCACCAAGGTCCCTCGAAAAGAATTTAATGAAGTCATGTATCACATCTGCCACTTGGTTGGCCAGACTATTTGTTGCAAAACTGGCAACAAGGCGAATCTGAATCATTCTCAGTGGGAGATGTCTGCAGCTATCTATTTGGGTAGGAAAATGGATTGGGGTCAGATTATCTACAACTCTATTGTTGAAAATGTCCGTGCGTATCAAGATGCTCGTGATGAAGGAAAGCCAAAGTATAGGACCAACACTAGGTTCATTACTTACCTCACGGCTCACATCAAGGAAATCAGGTCTGAGTACCTGAAAATGAAAGCTGATTTAGTCGTTCCCATTTCCAAGACCAAAATCTTTACTCGAGGCAACGTGAAGGTTAATTTCAGAAACATGTTTGGGGATGACCTCTATCAAAAGTATCTTGAAGCTGATCCGGTTGAACCTTATGAGCCACCAAAGTTTACCAAACAATCTCTTGCCTCACTTGGCGGAAATCTTAATGATGACAGTGATGACAATGAAGAAACTGAAGATCAAGGAGATTCCGAGAGAACCAAAGATGAACCAACTGTGGTTGCCGCACCAGTAAAAGGAAAGGATAAAGTTACCGCATCTCATTCGACCGCATCTGCACGGTCTAGCAAACCTAACCCCAAGGCTGGTATCAAAATCAGAGAGCCTTCTGCCTCTCTTGAGAAATCCACTTCCACTTCTCCCATACCATCAACTGCCGCACCTTCCATTCCCAAAAAGTCAAGTAAGGTTGCCACAGTCCCTCAAGCATCAAAACCTACCAAACTTCCTGTCCCTCTCAGACCATCTAAAGCTACCGTACCCTCTCTTACTAAACTCAAACCTTCTACCACGGAAACTTCTTAGGGGGAGCCCCAAAAGAAGAGACCTCACTCTCTTTCTCCTGTCAAGACCACTCTCAAAAAGGCTAAGGTAACAAAGCCTCAAGGCCTTGTTCCTTCCCCCACTTTTTCTCCTGCTAGTTCACCTTAAGATGAGGTTGATGTAGTTGTTCCTAAGGCTGCCACAAAACCAAAATCTAAAACTCCTCCTACCGTATCAATGACCAAGGAACTGACTCTTGTGGATGAGAGTAGTTCTGAAGAGCAAGTTGAAAGTAGCTCTGAAGCTACTGAGGAAGTTTTTGCAGAGAAAATTTAAGATACTAATGAGCATGATGATGAAGATATTGCTCCTGATAAATCTGGTAAGGATGCTGCTGATAGTCCAACGTTTGAGCCCAAGGCTCCTGAAAAGACTGTTGATGTTGAAGTTGAGATTCCTATCACATCTGTTGATCAGACTCTTGAAGGAGACCGTACTGAAGCCATTGGTGATTTTCCTAAGTCACCTTGCCGCACTATTCCTCTACGGTCACCTACTCCTCCTCCCGTTGTTCCAGTTGATCAAACTCAGTCGACCGCATATCTGCTTGCCGCAGTGCAGCTACTGGTCCAACACCAAAAAGAAACCAACTCTCTGGTCTCTCTTCTCACTTCTAACTTTATTGCACTCCAGTCTGAAGTCACTGAAATCAAGTCTACTCAAGCCTCTCTCCAGCATCAGATTACCTCTCTTCCCTCTCAGTTGATTGATACCATTAAGGGGGAGAGTGAGTACATCACAAAGGCTATTCATGACTCTCTTTCTGGGTCAACAAGCTCCAGCTCTGCCGCATTGACTTCTGCCGCTCCACCTCCTGCCGCACCATCCTCCTCTGCCGCACCAACTGTCCCTCAAAATACCATCTCCTCTGACTACTTGAAAGAGGCACTCAGAATTCAAACTGATGCCTCAAATAGATGTGTATTAAACGGTCTGGAGGAATCTAGCAAAGAGCTATCCAAGGCTATGGGTGCTGATAAGCAGGAACTGAAGGATGAGTTAGGCACTGTGCTGGAAACTCTCAAGAAATCTTTGAAAGAACATTTATCCATTAACATGAATGCAGGATTAATAGCTGTTGCTGAGAAGTTTGTACCCAAGATTCAAGCCATGACTGCCGCAATGCAAGTGCAAACCAACAGGATTGAAATTGCCAACAATCGTATTGAAGGTCAGTCAAACAAAATTGATCTCTTGTCAAGCAGAGTAAACACTACATTGAGCAGGCTGAGTCGTGGAAGCACTCAGGGAGGACAGGGAAGCTCTCAGACTCAAAGAGAATAAAATGACGAAGAAGAAGATGGAATCAGTGTTCCAATCATGATTCCCGGTCTACATGCCCCTGAGTACCGCATTCCATTATTCTCAACCTTCTCATATGACTTGATTCAAGTTGATCAGATCTAAATTTATCGTGCGTGAAGTGACCGCACTGGATATTTATGTTATGATGGTTGTCTAAAAAACAATGTTTATTTTATGTTTGTTTTTTACTTGGGTATGTAAGTTAAAACAATGCTCCTCTTTTGTTTTGTACTCCTTAAATGCTTGAATGCTTATTTCTTTATGGAGTATGTTATTATTGTCTGTGTTTGATGCATTTCTACCTCACTATGATTATTTCTCTTGAAATGCTTCAAATAATATTTCTATCTTGCTAGGATTAGTAATTTTCTTTTCTTTTTAGGATGATAGAAATCTATGATATTGGCTTTGTGTGTGCATTGACTTGGGACATGAACTTAATAAAAATTTATTCATTTGAAAACATGTTTTTACCAAGTACAATGAATTAGCCTTTGTTATAGTAGGTAATGGTCTCAATCAAATAGGGGGAGATTGTTGGGTATGATTATTATAAACCACTCCTATTACTTAATTTGATTGATCCCATGACCTAATTTTATCTTTTATGGATTTTAGGATATATTGTAAGAAGTTTCATACTTCATTTTAGTTAAGTCCATTTTTAGATAGTTTAGGCTTGTGTAGATTGGCTCCTCAAATCTTGAAGAAAAGTTTCTAAGGCAACCTACCTCACAAGTGACCACACTTTGAGTAGTCACAAGTGACCACACCTGAATCAGTCACAAGTGACCGCACCACATTCACTTTCAAGTGACCACATCAGTGTCATTCTCAAGTGACCGCACCAAGCCACTCAAGTTGCCGCACTTAAAGTGACCGCAAGTCACTTAGCTTGCCATATGAAGACCGAAGACTGAAGACTCAACTCAAGTTTGGTTAAACTTAACCATGGTCACACACTCACACTAGTGTCCAAAGCATTGGTTAGTTTACAACGTTGCAAAATTCAAAATTCAAATTTTGAATTCAACTGTCATCTAACGGTATGATGGTACATTTAGACCACCACTACTCTACAACAACAAGGACAACTCAGACTGAGCTCCAATTAGAATTCAACAGCTCATTGTCCTCCAAACTTGATCCCCAAGATTTCTAATGGCTACCTCTCATTTCAAGGCTATAAATAGTCCTTGAGTTCTTCATTGAACATTGCTGAGATTCAAAGAGAGAAATTGCTGTTGAAATACTTGGTGATTGAAGATCATATTCAAGATTTTCAGAATCCTTCGAATCTTTAAGCACAACCTTTAAATCTTCAAAGATCTCCAGCAACCTTCAAGCACATCATATCTCAAGCCCAGCAACACACAAGATTCATTAGACTCTCAATCATATAGATTATATAGAGTTCTTGATTCTTTACACACACACACCCCGATTGATCAATCACATAGATTGAATTATTAGGGATACACTGGTCTAAGTCTAGGATTTGATCTTCATAGAAATAGGTGTTGATTCAATACTTCATCTTTGTAATCTGTACAAGAAGAATCAATATATACCTCATTCAAAATCCAAGATTGACCATCTTGGTAAAGGACGAAGATCTTTTAACAGATCAAACTTTCCAAATCCTTGTGTCATTTACTTGCTGCTTTTACATTTCTCCAAATTTACGTTCAGCACTTGTTCATATTGTTCTTTATTGTTCATATTAATCTTGTTTGACTTTTAGTGTTTTTGATCTTTCAGATATTCAAACTTGTTGTGAATTGTGTTTGTATGTTGATCATATTTCCTAAGCTAAAATCTGACTCACTTAGCATTTGCCAAAACTTCCAAGACACTATCTTTCAATCTCTCAACCTACCGCACCATATCGCCTTTTACCTACCGCACCCTAAGTTGCCGCACTCTACCTACCGCAACTTAACTTACCGCACTATTTCAAGCAAAAAAAACTCTAACTCATTTGTATCGAAAACTTCTGCTGTGCATATTACTCTTGAACTAGTGGTTTTTAAGTGACCGCAAAATTCACTGAGTAAGCATAAGGTTGAATTTTGAGAAAGGATTGAAATTTTAAATAGGCTATTCACCCCCCCCCCTCTAGCCTCTTTTTATACCCTTGTTGTGTCTTTGGGACCAACAGTTAGAATGAGATCTACCGATGAATTTGAATTTTGACAAATCGGCAAGACATAATTTGTCAAGATGTTGGTCGGCAAGATTTTGTCGGCATAATGTTCGTCGGTAAGATATAGTCGCTTTGCTGATTTGATCGGCAGACTAACACAAGTAGCAAAGTCAGCACAATTTTAACCATTGTAATCAATCATACCTAGTTCACCTCTGAGGAATTCATATCTTTTCTGATCTAAGGGCTTTGTCAGTATGTCTACTCTTTAGAAGTCGGTATGAACCTTGAGCAACACAACATTTCCCTTTTCAACATGTTCCTTCAGAAAATGGTATTTGATGTCTATGTGCTTGGTTTTAGAATGCATGGCCGGATTGTTTGATACTAAGATGGCAGATTGATTGTCACAGTAAATGGGACAAACTTGAGATGGAATTTCACAGTCAACCAACTGCTGCTTCATCCAAAGGATTTGTGAACAGCAACTGCCGGTAGCTATGTACTCAGCTTCAGTAGTGGAAGTGGAAATTGATGCTTGCTTTTTACAGGACTAAGACACCAACCGATCACCAAGAAATTGGCATGTTCCACTAGTACTTTTTCTGGTCACCCTACAAGCTACAAAGTCTGCATCTGAATAACCTATTAGATTAAAATATGAATCTCTAGCATACCATAATCCAAGGTTAGCAGAACCACATAAATATTTAATAATGTGTTTTACAGCCTGCAGATGGGATTCCCTATGGTCAGCTTGAAACCTGGCACAAACATAAACGGCAAACATGATATCTGACTCATCCTTATCTAAATGAATGTTAGTGCCCATCGGTGTGCTTTGAGAATGAGCATTGTCGAAGCCAAACTTCTTAATTAGTTATTTTGCGTACTTGGCTTGACTGATGAATATTCCTTCATTGGTTTGCTTGACTTGAAGTCCAAGGAAATATGTTAATTCTCCCATCATGCTCATCTCGAACTTGCTCTGCATTAGCTTCTCAAATCTCTTGTAAAGTGATTCATTAGTAGATCTAAAAATGATATCATCAACATATATTTGAACAAACAATGAATCACCCTTATGCTTAGCAACAAATAAAGTAGTATCGATTTTACCTCGAGTGAAACCTAAGCCATCGCTAAGTAAAAACTAAGAAAGGGTTTCATACCATGCCCTTGGAGCTTGCTTCAAGCCATAGAGAGCTTTCTTCAATCGGTAGACATGATTAGGCTTCTTGGAGTCCTCAAAACTAGGTGGTTGTTCAACGTAAATGAGTTCTTGGAGTTCTCCATTCAAGAAGGCACTTTTCACGTCCATTTGATATAACTTGAATTCTTTGAAGGCAGCATAGGCTAAGAAAAGTCTTATAGCTTCCAATCTTGCAACAGGAGCAAATGTCTCGTCGTAGTCAATCCTTTCTTCTTGTCAGTAGCCTTTTGAAACTAACCTTGCTTTGTTTCTAGTGATATTCCCAGCTTCATCTAACTTATTCTTGTAGACCCATTTTGTACCCATAACTTACTGAGAAGTTGGTCTTGGCACAAGTTCCCATACATTGCATCTTTCAAACTGATTCAGTTCCTCTTGCATGGCTTCAACCCAACCAGGATCGGCAAGATCTTCTTCAGCCTTCTTTGGTTCTATGTTGGAAACCATAGCAGATGAGAAGAGACTTTCATCAAATGCCTTGCTAAGGTTCCTTGTCAGCCTGGGACCAAAGATATCACCAATCACATTTTCTAATGGATGATCACGAACTGCTCTAACTTCTTTTGGCACATCATGTCTTACTGACTCTTGTTGTAAAGATTCTAAAAGAGGATCAAGGTCAGCAGATGTTGGAAGGGAAGAAGAGCTTTGAGAGAGAGGTGGATGAGAACTTGAGGGTTCAGGTCTTATAACAGAAATTGGTTGAGGGCTGGATCTGTCTTCAGGATGATCAGCATAGTTTGCATCGGCAAATGGATTATGAAAGTTATCGGTATGATCATGTTCTGCCGATGATGGGAAATACTGAGTATCTACTGGTTCTTCTACTGAAATGACTGGATCAGCAACTGGTACTTGACCTACAGGGTTAGAATCACTGGATTCACCTGTCTCATGAACACTAGAACCATTAGTACTATTTGGAGCCTTGTCAGACTCTAACAAATCAAATTCATCAAAGGTTACATGAACAGATTCAATAATTTTCAAAAGTTTCTTATTGAAAACTCGAAAGGCCTTACTGTGTTTAGCGTAACCAACAAAGATCCTTCATCAGATTTCTCATCAAATTTACCTCTGTGCTCCTTACCGTTGTAGAGCACGTAACATTTGCAGCCGAATATTTTAAAGAAGCCAATGTTGGGAATTCTGTCTCTCCAGAGTTTATAAGGAGTCTTGTTGTGGAATTTATTGATTAGTTATCTGTTCTGAGTGAAGCAGGCGGTATTGATGGCTTCAGCCCAAAAGTATTTCAACAGCCTGGCTTCAGCAATCATGGTCTTTCCGGCTTCTATAAGAGTTCTGTTCTTTCTCTCAACGATACCATTTTGTTGTGGTGTACCGGCAGCTGAGAAATTATGGTCTATGCCATGATCATTACAATACTGAGCAATACCATTGTTCTTGAATTCAGTGCTGTTATCTGATCTCATACTGATGATATTGCTTTCATTCTGGGTCTGTAGTAGTCTGAATAACTTGGTAGCAACAGCATATGTGTCATCTTTGTGACTGAAAGTTTCTACCCAAGTATATCTAGAGAAATCATCTACAACAACCAATGTGTATCTACTTCCCCCAATACTTGCTGTAGTTGTGGGGCCAAATAGATCCATATGTAGCATTTGGAGGCACTTAGAAGTTGACATGCAGGGCTTGCTTCGGAAGGATGACTTATGTTGTTTTCCAAGCTGGCAGGCCTTGCATTTCTTTGCTTGATCAGCAGACACTTAAGGCAGACCGGTAACCAGTTTTGAACCGGCAAGCTTAGATAGATATTTGAAGTGCAAGTGACTAAGTCTCTTGTGCCATATCCATGAGTTCTCACTGATGTTCTTAGCTACAAAACAAACATTAGCAACACCAGTAATAGCACTTAAGTCTACTGCATAAATGTTACCTTTACGTTTGGCAGTGAGAAGAGTTTCATTGGAAGCAATGTCTTTCACATAGCAACTGAAAGTAATAAATACACACTGCATTCCTTTATCACATAATTTTGATATAGATAGAAGGTTGTGTTTCAAGCCATCCACTAGAGAGACCTTCTATACAGTAACTGCACCTCTCTTGATGGTACCAATACCAATGATTTTTCCTTTGGCATTATCACTGAAAACTACTGGGGGACTTGATGCTTCAGAAATATCGGCAAGTAGATCTATAAATACTGTTATGTGCCTTAAACAGCCACTATCTAGAATCCACAAATCCTTGCTTGCACTAGTTGAGGCCATGAAACATTCCTGAAATAAGACAGTATGCTTATGGTCCCCCTTATTCTTGGGTCTGAGGGTTAGTTCCTCTTTGGCAACCACATCTGGCCACCACTGGAGGATGTAACCTCAGTGGGTCCAGACAGGTGCTTCAAGAGGCATTCATGAGCCTTGTGACCATAATCAGAACAATTAGAACATCTCACTAGACTGCTAGACTGTGGAGTCGGTAGAACATCATTTTGTTTAGCCAGTGCATCGGCAGAACTAGAGGATTGAGCAGGCACAAACTTAGTAGGTTTGAAGGTGCTAGTGTTGCCTTTCTTCCCATTCTGTTTACCTTTGGGAGTTACCTTTTTAAGTACTTGTCCATCGGCAGCAGAGGTGGTTAGACCGGCAGCACTTGCTCTGCTGATGTATTCACCAAGAATACCGTTATCGGCAAACTCAGTGTCAGTAACCTTAACATAACTTTGTTTATGCTTATGTTTCCTTTTGTTCTGGTTCTTAGGATACTTCATAGCAACAACACTATATACTGGCTTGGCATCCACATGTACTAGGTTAACAAAACTATATTCAACTTTCTCACCCTTTTTCTCGGTCGCACAAGTTTCAGTAGAGCTACTGCTGCTGGAATCGAATCCTAACCTAGATTGGTCCTTATATGACATTTGGGTCTGTAGGATTGTTTCAACAGCAACTCTAGATTTTGTGTAAGAATCAACAATCTTTGAGAGATGATTGTTTCTTTTCACAAGATCTTCGATCTGAGCTATCAATACTGCTACTTGACTTTTGAGATCTAGGTTTTCTTTCTTTAGAAGAACAGACTCAAGCTCATGTCCTTTGAGAACTTTAAGTTCAGACATAAGCAAGTCATTCTCTGCAGAAATTCTATTGAAATTAGCAGCCATCACTTTAAGAACGCTACTCAGCTTCTCATGATCAATAAAAAGTTCATCCATTGTCTCTACCATTTCAGCTTTAGATATTTCAGGAAAAGGATCAGCAGAAATTTTAGTGGTAGAAGGAATAGGTTTGGGAGAGAAGTCAGGTAGAGAAGAGATGGGTTTTGATAAGCTTTTGGCAATGCTTGGATGTTTGGTGAATGAAAATTTTCTAGTCATCGGTAAGGGCTCTGGTCTAATGGCAGTGAATTGAGAAGAGTTACACTGCCCATAGAGTGAGGTTCCCACTTGATGAACTTTGTATCCATTTGGGTTTTCTGCTTTTACACTAATTTCTTTGAAGTGTGGTTGAGGTCTTCTAGCAGCTTCTTCTCTGACTGGAGTTCTTGGAGGAGATGGATCTCGGTAGATTGGAGTCGGCAGAGATGATATATCGGCAGCTTCTAAGTCTAGGGCAACAAAACTTACATCGGCATCTTCGTCTTCATCGGCATCTTCGTCTAAGTCAGTTTCACACCAAACCGGCAAGGCCTTTTCTGTGCTTTCATCGGCAACAAAGCTTCGAGACTTAGGATATCTCTTGGTAAATGATCCTCACATACTCATATTTTGGTTGAGGACATTTGGAAGCAAAGTGACCAGGTTTTCTGCAGTTGAAGCAGACAAGATCACCTTTGTTGTTCTTTCTGTCAGTAGCACTCGTTGAGGGTTTGTTGTAACTTGCTGGTTTTTGAAATGATGGTGTGAATGGTTTTGGTTGCTGGTAGCTTCCTTTCAGCATTCTTTTGAAGTCTTTAAACCTTTTGTAGTTCCTAGCGAAGGCGGCAAATTCGTCTTCTTCCATAGGTTGTTCTGAGGTTGTTTCTGGGGTTTTGGAATAGCAGGGTGTTGGATGGGGATCTATAGGAGGGAATTTGTTTGGAGGGAAGGATATCTGTGACTGAGCTTATAGAGACAAGTTTTTGAAATTTTTATCGAGAACGTTAAGTTTTTGAAGTTCTCTCTCATACAGAAATAGACTAGACACAAGATTCTAAATAGAAGTCTTGTTTAAGTCTCTCACTTCTCTAACAGCAGTGACCTTAGTATGATACTCATTTCCCAAAGAACTTAGAAAACGAATATTTAGGTCTTTCATAGTATAAACCTTACCTAAAGCGACGTTGCCGAGGGGCTCTGCAAGTACCCCAATCTGAAAATGACCTACTTAGAGGAATTCTTGGTACCATTCAGGGATAAACCAATGGTCCAGGACCTCACTAGGATGAACCTGATATTCCAGGACTGAACTGGAATTAAACTTAGAAAAATCCAGAAGCTCGCCAATTCGAGTCGTACGGATGGTTTGGGTACTTGGGGCCCCTAGCCGTACGGCTGGTTTGGGTGCCCTCAGTCCCTATAAATTGAACCCCATGCTGATCATTTCAGGGGGGAGAAAAACGTTTGTGAGTTGAAACTCTGCCAGTTTGAGAGCAGAAAGCGAGTGATATACACCTTTGAGTGATTAGAGAAGAAGATAGGCCATAACCACAATAGGTGAGGCCTCCTTCTCCCCATCTTCTTCTTCATCTCAAACTCTTTTTATCTTTGTTAATATTACATGTTTATCTTGCATTATTTCTTTTTGTTCTTGCAAAGTCTTGTCCATTTCAAGCACTTTATATTTCTTGCAAGTCTTGTCCATCTCAAGCACTATATCTACATATTATACAAGTCTTGGCCTTTCCAAGCTATATATATTATGATTATATATGTATATGATCCAAATCATGAGGTGATTCAAGGTGCCTTCACACCTAGTGTGTGATTTATGGGATAAAACCTAGGATGATCATGATTTGTTACATTTCATGTTGATGTTATTCTTGTTTGGCCATAAGAGTCATGATTGGGGGATAAAGTTCAATCTTTATCATCCCAACCATGGCCTATCCATAAATCACCAAATATGGGACATAAAGATTTGATCTTTGTGTTATATTTGTATCCCTAAAGGTTTAATCTTGTGTAATAAGTCCATTTTGGTGGTAAAGTTGCAATCTTTATCCACCAAATGGTCATTTTGGTTTGAATGTCATGTTCATCAACTTTTCATAAATTTCTCCAATGTTTGCCTTTGATCACACCCAAATATTTTTTTTTGGGGCTCCTTTGATGATCAAGGTGCATAGGAATGAACTCTTCAAGGTTTTGTTGTTAATCATAAACTGGAAATCAGCATTCCAGTCCAGTTTCAGCAAAGATCCTCTGTTTTGACTGAAACTGGACTGTCTTTCTGATAAACTGTAAAAATGCCATGGGGAGCCCTCCCCATCCGTACGGCTACTTTGGCCGGGGAGGACATCTTCCATTTTTCTCCTTTTCTGACCAAAAATTTTTCAAAATAAACCCTTTCTGTTAAATAACTAACTGGATTTGCTAAGCAATCAGTTTCTCCCCTTTTAAAATACACACACACACATGCACTTTCGTTAACTAACACAAGGGAGACTCGGCTTTGCCTGAGGCGGCTTGGGTGACGTGAAACTCTTCCCAAGACGTAACCTGACCTCCGAACTAAGAGAATCTCTAACCTTTTCTTTTGTTGGGTTAAATAATTAACGAAACTGGCGACTCCGTTATCTTTGGCGTATTAACCGTGTTTGGCGTTTCGCCCCCAAAACCCATCGCGTTTCCGTGCGCGCGGGGCGGGATCCTTACAGTAGCGACTCCGCTGGGGAGAAAAGTGTTTGCAAACCTCTTTTTAGAAGCTTTGAGGACACTTTTGTGTGGGTCAAACTCCCGTCCCCCGTTTCCGTTAACTTTTGTGCTTGTTTTGTGTGTGCTGAGTTTCTGTTTGAACTTTCTGGAGTGGAAACTGTCCTGGGTGTGAAATAAACTGGGGCTTGATGATCAGAGGATGAAAAACTGCAAAAAAAATAATTGCCAGCATTCTATAGCCGTACGGCTATGTTGGGCAGGGAACAGAATGTTCCAAAATTTAACAATTTTGTGCAGGGCAGGAACATTCTGTGTCCCTTTGGCTTCTGCTTTTCCAGGTTCCATTTACTGCTTGGTTTGTGCACATTACCTTCCTCTTTTCTAGCCAAAACTTGGTTTTTGAAGCTTGGTCATGCACAAACTTTTGGACATAAATTTGGATTTTCAAAACCTCCTTGTGCATAACCCATTTTGTAAAAGATTTTTGAATTCTTTGTTGTACACAACTTGTTTTGCAAATGATTTTCAAAAGAATTGTTCTTCTTGAAAGATGTTGATTTCAAAGGATTCTTTGGTTGTGCACAATTTGTTGTACATGCAAGTTTTGGCTATTGTTCATACGATTCTTGCTTGATTGCTTTTGTAAATAGCTCGTTCATGCTTGTACATTGTTGTTGATTATGCATTGCTCATAATGTTAAAACGGATTGGAAAAATTCTATTTTGACTCAAAAGGGAACATAGAAGGCTTCACACTACGCGCACTTGACCTTGCACGTTCCAAATACCCTTCAAACTCGGGATGGATGGCACGATGCAGCTTGATTGGTGCCCTTGTGCCCTTCTAGCGCGCACGGGTCCATTCCACCTCCCCTTCCGAGCCGAGTCAACCACACTTGTCTGTGACACACAAATACCGTGACTTCGGTTGGTTTTTGGTCTAGCTCACGTTGCCACATCCTTAACGTGTGTCTAAGGTTAATCTGTTGGTAGTGGTGCCCTAGGCACGTTTAATAAACGTTGTAATTGTTATCATTTATTTCATATCAATAAAGAGATGTTTTGATTATTATTGTTGTTCATGTTTACTTATAATAATCTCCGTCCCTAGTACTTGTTAAGGACTAGTATAAAGGCTAAATGATCATGGGATGATCATGTTAGATTTATGGGTACTTGTTTGGAACAAAGTACTGGACATGACCCGCTTTATGAGATTTATGTCATGGTCTGTGTCATACATATATCTCATATTAGCTATGTCATTTGAATCCTTAGACATGAAGTTATTATAGTCTTCCACTTGATGAATATTATGTTTGACATATTCAAACGCTACTTTTAACCGAGTAGTTATAAAGGGTATGATTGGCATAATCGGATTCACGTAGGGAAGAATAATAAGCTAAATGGATTTGTCCCTCCTCGGAGAGATGTCAAGCTTGGGCCACTCGTAGGAATGATGTTGATGAAATGTTCGGCCGGACTCAAATAAATTGATTGGATCAATGTCATTTGGATTATCAACATATTCGGAATCGAGAAAGTATTGAACAAAACAAGTTGACTCTTTGACCATGACTTGTGTTCAATGATATCGTGGACAAAAGGATTATGACATATTCTAAAGGAATGCGAACTTGTATCTAGTTATACTATTTGGGTAGGTATGACGGTTTGCTAGAACCTAATCATATCTTATGGGATCATGGTTGAGCTCATTGCCAACTTAGTATAATCCTAGAGGGTCACACACAATAGAACGAATCTTTAAAAGGACTACATTGGAATTTTGGAAATTCTGGACTTTCTGGGAAGTGGGCGACCGCACATTCAGGACTGGGCGGCCGCACACTTAGCCAAATTTTGTACCAGTTTTGTTTCAGATAGTTGTGCGACCGCACAGAGGGTTTTGGGCGGCCGCACAGTACTGTCGGGTGGCAGATTCCTAATTTGATTAGGAAACGAATTTTGGACGGATTTTGACACAAGTTTCCTATTTGGAATAGGTTATACTTGTGTATAAAAGACCAAATTCGGCCAGCACTCAATGCTAATGATTTTGTGAGTCTCAAAGAGTTTGAGAGAGGGTTTATTTTGTTCCAAGACATTCTTGGTTGAGGAACAAAATAATACACAAAATAAATTCCATATAGTTCTTTTGATTGTGAAAAAGTGTTTCACAATTTGGTCTAGCAACCAAGATCAAAGAATCTCCTTTGATATTCGTTCGAAGTGTGGATACCGCTAGAGGGTGAATATCATCATCTTCAAAGTTCGTGTTCAAGCTTTGTGATCGTGATCAAGTCTTCAAACCTCCACCAAAGACCAAGAGAATTTGATAGCCATCAAGGGTTAGTTTATTCCTTTATTCTCATGTCGTATTTGATTTAATCATATGAACGGATCTATGGGCTTTGGGTTTCAAAATTTTAAATGCTAAATTCCGCTGCGCATGTTTGATCGAAACCCAACAGTGGTATCAGAGCCCGGTTCATGTTGATTAATTCAATACTTGGATCATGTTATGTGTATATAAATTGTTTATGTGCCTAGCATGATATGAATATTGGAATATGTGATGTTTATGTGTTATGTGATTTTATGTGGTTTATTGTTTTGCAACTTTAATCGCACGATTCAATCGCAATAAATAAATTATGGTGGATTCAGAATTGTTGATTATT
Organism: Campanula takesimana; assembly: GCA_026119855.1. Classification (NCBI taxonomy): domain Eukaryota; kingdom Viridiplantae; phylum Streptophyta; class Magnoliopsida; order Asterales; family Campanulaceae; genus Campanula; species Campanula takesimana. Next base: position 234,581 of record JAOWBW010001582.1, read on the forward strand.
AATTTTTGATTGGATCAAAGTTTTAATAATCGGGGAAAAACGATTTTGAGACAAAATTTTTGAACTTTGAAAATTCTGCACATTCTGATGGTACTGGGCGACCGCACAAAACGCCTTGGGCGGCCTCACAGTTTTGGGCGACCGCACAAGGGTTTTTGGGCGGCCGCACAAGTTGATCAGAAGGTCTGATTTTGGTTGAAAAACCAGAATCTGGAATTTTTCGAAAGATTCAACAAAACCAGTAACAGAACCAGTCCAGACTTGCTGATCTGGAATGGGTTTTGGGTAGTTGGTTTGTGTGTGGATTTTGGGGTTTGATTTTCCTATTTGTTTTAGTCTTGTGATTCCTAGATTGATTCAAGTTTTAGATGGCTAATCTGCGTTCATCGAGATTGTGTTTACCAAAATTGATCGCAATCAAAGTTTCAAAGATAAAACGAAGTTAGAATTATGAAAAGTTCATAATTGCTAAAATTGAGAAACAAAGTTCTTGATTCAATGATTGGAGATCCATGTGGAATTGTGAATGCAATTGGCCTACGTTTATCGAGACCATCTATTGCTTAGTTTCGGCCACATGGACTACTTTCTTGGTTTCTTGAATTAGTGCGGGATTGTGGTTGCCTAATGGCTTAGTTCGACCGCACTTCTTGTTATCTTGATTTGGAAATAATAACCGAAGTTGAAATAGTCTCATCCTCATAATTATAGAGAAACTAATGACACATAAATATCATGCTTAAATTAATGGAGATTAATTTAGTGGCTAAACTTGATGTGTAACATGTTTATATTATGTGCTCATAAATGTGTTATATGCTATTTGTGATGAACCTTCAAAGAAAGTTTTAAGTCTTTTATTGCCATGCCATGATTAAAACACTTGTTAGTACATGAGTGATTTTAATGTAGATTCGCCCTAGCGAGATGCATTAAATTTGTTTATGTATGAGCAAGATAGATAGTGTGGGCACGCCCTAGCGGGACACATTAACTGTGCGTTTAAAATGGTTAGACTTAATTGGGCGTCAAAACAGTTTTGGGCCTAGGCAAAGATGAGGTTTAACATGCTTTTTGAAATTTGATTTCTTAAAGAATCTCATAAAAGGAACTAAGAGTCATATGAGATATGATTGACAAGAGTTGTCTACCTAATTAATTTGATTTTGTGTAATCCGCCTTAGCGGACTTGAAATTAAATTAAAGTTGGATCTTAACCCATTTAAATTATATTATACATTGGATGTATATGAAGGTTATATAATTTAGTGGGAGTATTTTGTTTGAAAAATACATTTTTTATCTCTTTAATGAAAACCGGTACTTATTAAATTTTGGAAATTTTTGCATATTTGTAGATAATGACTAATAACACTCAATCAATGTCGTTGCGATCGATCCTTGAGAAGGATAAGCTCGAAGAGAATGGTACAAACTTTATGGATTGGATCTGTAGCATAAGAATTGTTCTTAGGCAAGAAGATAAGTTGTACATTCTCGATGGGCCTCTCCCCGCTGAACCACCGCCTACTGCCCCTAGGGTAGAAAGAGACAATTACAAGAAACATCGTAATGATTCTAGAGATGTAAGTTGTCTCATGCTTGCTGCTATGTGTTCAAAACTCCAACAAAGTTTGGAACATTTGGAAGCCTATAAGATAGGCGTGGAGTTGAGAACCATGTTTCAAGAGCAAGCTAGGCAAGAGAGGTACAAGACCATTGTTGCATTCACTACTAGTAAAATGAATGAAGGGCAACAAGTGAGTCCTCACTTTCTTAAAATGAAAGGTTATGTAGAGCACCTTGAGAAACTTGGCTATCCAATCCCATTGGAGCTAGCCACGGATCTCATTCTTAATTCATTGCCAAAAAGTTATAATCAGTTTGTGATGAATTATAACATGCATGGAATGGATAAGAATCTCTCTGAGTTGCATGGGATGCTCAAAACTGCAGAGATGAAAATTGTGGAGAAAGGTTCTCCCGTGCTCTTGGTTCATGATGGGAAGAAGGCTAGTGCCAAAGGAAAGGGAAAGGCAAAAGTTGTCAAACCCAAGATAAGCAAGGCAAAGGTTGCCAAGGCTTCTGAGGCAAAACCTGATTCACAAAAGGATGCAATCTGTTTCCATTGTCAAAAAATTGGTCATTGGAAACGTAATTGCAAGGCTTTCTTGGAAGAGCAAAAGAAGAAGAAGAGCAGCAAGGCTGCGTCGACTTCAGGTATCTATATGATAGATATTCTCCTTTCTACCACTGATTCTTGGGTATTGGATACCGGATGTGGTTCTCACATTTGTCTAAATGTGCAGGGACTAAAGAATAGGAGACTGCTTAAAGAAGGTGAAGTAGATCTACGTGTGGGAAATGGAGCAAGAGTTGCTGCATTAGCCGTAGGGACTTATGAAGTCACTTTACCTTCCGGATTAATTCTTGTTTTGAACAATTGTTATTATGTTCCGGATTTAAGCAGAAATATTATTTCAATTTCTTGTTTGGATAATGAAGGTTTTAAGTTTCTTATTGAGAATAAGAAATTTTCTATTTATTTAAATGATGTGCTTTATGGTATTGCTAATTCATTTAATGGCCTTTATGTCTTGGATGTCAAGAATGAAAATAATGTCTATCATGTAAATAAGAAATCTAAACCTAATGATATAAATCATACTTATTTGTGGCATTGCCGTCTTGGTCATATTAATGAGAAGCGTATCTCAAAACTCCATGGGGACGGACTTTTGGGTTCATGTGACTTAGAGTCATATGATACTTGTGAGTCGTGTCTTCTTGGAAAAATGACTAAAACACCTTTTACCAAGTTGGGTGAAAGGGCAAGCGACTTATTGGGGTTGATACATTCCGATGTATGCGGACCATTAAGTAGCAATGCTAGGGGAGGATTTCAATACTTCATAACCTTCACTGATGATTATAGTAGATTTGGGTATGTTTACCTAATGAAACATAAAAGTGAAGCATTTGAGATATTTAGAATATTTCAAAATGAAGTAGAAAAACAACTTGGCAAAAGTATAAAGGCACTTCGATCAGATCGAGGTGGTGAATACTTAAGTCAAGAATTTGACGATCATCTAAAGAATTGTGGAATAGTTTCACAATTGACTCCGCCCGGAACACCACAATGGAATGGTGTGTCTGAGAGGAGAAATCGGACTTTGTTAGACATGGTTCGATCAATGATGAGTCAAGTTGATCTTCCAATATCCTTTTGGGGTTACGCCCTAGAAACCGCTGCTTTCACACTAAATCAAGTTCCAACTAAATCGGTTCCAAAGACTCCATATGAGATGTGGAGTGGAAAGAAACCTAGTTTATCTTTCATGAGGATTTGGGGTTGCGAAGTTTATGTCAAGAGACTTATCTCTGACAAACTAGCACACAAATCTGATAAATGTATTTTCGTGGGATATCCTAAGGAAACTAAAGGATATTACTTTAACAACCGAGAGAACAACAAAGTGTTTGTTGCCCGAACTGGTGTCTTTCTAGAGAAAGAGTTTCTCTTCAAAGAAATCAGTGGGAGTAAAATAAATCTTGAAGAAATTCGAGACCCAGAAAATAACATTGAACCAATAGTGGAACAAGAACAAGAACCACAAGGAGTTGTGGAACATGTTCGAAATACACAAGCATCTCGCAGATCTAGTAGGTTACGATCCGAGCCCGAGAGATATGGATTTCTCGTAACGGATAGTAATGAGGTAGAAGTCATTGAGAATGATGAACCGTCAACCTACCAAGAGGCGATGTCTTCTCCTGATTCGGACAAGTGGCTTGGAGCTATGGAATCCGAATTGCAATCCATGCAAGACAATCAAGTTTGGAATTTGATTGATGCGCCCGAAGGTGTAAAAACTATAGGATGCAAATGGGTCTTCAAGAAGAAGACTGACATGGATGGGAAGGTGCATACTTACAAAGCTAGGCTTGTAGCGAAAGGTTATAGGCAAGTTCATGGTATTGACTATGATGAGACCTTTTCACCCGTAGCAATTATTAAGTCTATAAGAATTTTGCTTGCCATTGCCGCATATCATGACTATGAAATATGGCAGATGGACGTCAAAACCGCTTTCCTGAATGGAAAACTCCAAGAGGATGTGTATATGACACAACCAGAAGGTTTTGAACAAGATTCTAAGGTATGCAAATTGCAAAGATCCATCTATGGATTGAAGCAAGCTTCAAGGAGTTGGAATCTCCGTTTTGATGAATCGGTCAAAGAATTTGGTTTCATCAAGAACGAAGATGAGCCTTGTGTATACAAGAAGCTTAGTGGGAGCAAAGTGCTTTTCCTTATTTTATACGTGGATGACATATTGCTCATTGGAAACGACATTCCTACACTTCAGTCTGTAAAGACTTGGTTAGGAAAGTGCTTCGCAATGAAAGATATGGGTGAAGCCGCATATATTATTGGCATTAAGATCTATAGAGATAGATCAAGGAGGCTACTTGGTTTAAGCCAAAGTACATACATTGACAAGGTCATTAGAAGATTCCGTATGGAAAATTCTAAGAGAGGAACCTTGCCCGTGTTACATGGAGTTTCTCTAAGCAAGACTCAATGTCCTAAGACAAAAGATGAGCGTGAGAAAATGAATGATGTTCCATATGCTTCGGCAATTGGGTCCATCATGTATGCCATGATTTGTACTAGGCCGGATGTGTCTTATGCTTTGAGCATGACAAGTAGATACCAATCCGACCCTGGCGAAAATCACTGGATAGCCGTAAAAGCGATTCTTAAGTACTTGAGAAGGACTAAAGACTCGTTTTTGGACTATGGAGGAATGGAAGATGATCTCGTTGTAAATGCTTACACGGATGCAAGCTTCCAAACCGACAAAGATGATAGCCGATCGCAATCGGGTTTTGTGTTTATGTTAAATGGTGGAGCTGTAAGCTGGAAGAGTTCCAAGCAAAGTACAACCGCTGATTCTACAACAGAAGCTGAGTATATTGCTGCATCGGATGCTGCAAAAGAAGCTGTTTGGATTAAGAAGTTCATAACTGAACTTGAAGTGGTTCCTAGCATTGCTAATCCAATAGACCTTTATTGCGACAATAATGGTGCTATTTCTCAAGCAAAGGAACCAAGAGCACATCAGAAATCCAAACACATACTTAGGCGTTTTCATATCATTCGAGAGATCGTTGATAGGGGAGACGTAAATATATGCAGAGTACCTACTGATGACAATGTTGCGGACCCGCTAACAAAGGGACTTCCACAAGCTAAACATGATGGTCATGTTAGGTCCATGGGTATTAGATACATGGGAGATTGGGCCTAGGGCAAGTGGGAGATTGGGCCTAGGGCAAGTGGGAGATTGTTGGTAGTGGTGCCCTAGGCACGTTTAATAAACGTTGTAATTGTTATCATTTATTTCATATCAATAAAGAGATGTTTTGATTATTATTGTTGTTCATGTTTACTTATAATAATATCCGTCCCTAGTACTTGTTAAGGACTAGTATAAAGGCTAAATGATCATGGGATGATCATGTTAGATTTATGGGTACTTGTTTGGAACAAAGTACTGGACATGACCCGCTTTATGAGATTTATGTCATGGTCTGTGTCATACATATATCTCATATTAGTTATGTCATTTGAATCCTTAGACATGAAGTTATTATAGTCTTCCACTTGATGAACATTATGTTTGACATATTCAAACGCTACTTTTAACCGAGTAGTGATAAAGGGTATGATTGGCATAATCGGATTCACGTAGGGAAGAATAATAAGCTAAATGGATTTGTCCCTCCTCGGAGAGATGTCAAGCTTGGGCCACTCGTAGGAATGATGTTGATGAAATGTTCGGCCGGACTCAAATAAATTGATTGGATCAATGTCATTTGGATTATCAACATATTCGGAATCGAGAAAGTATTGAACAAAACAAGTTGACTCTTTGACCATGACTTGTGTTCAATGATATCGTGGACAAAAGGATTATGACATATTCTAAAGGAATGCGAACTTGTATCTAGTTATACTATTTGGGTAGGTATGACGGTTTGCTAGAACCTAATCATATCTTATGGGATCATGGTTGAGCTCATTGCCAACTTAGTATAATCCTAGAGGGTCACACACAATAGAACGAATCTTTAAAAGGACTACATTGGAATTTTGGAAATTCTGGACTTTCTGGGAAGTGGGCGACCGCACATTCAGGACTGGGCGGCCGCACACTTAGCCAAATTTTGTTCCAGTTTTGTTTCAGATAGTTGTGCGACCGCACAGAGGGTTTTGGGCGGCCGCACAGTACTGTCGGGTGGCAGATTCCTAATTTGATTAGGAAACGAATTTTGGACGGATTTTGACACAAGTTTCCTATTTGGAATAGGTTATACTTGTGTATAAAAGACAAAATTCGGCCAGCACTCAATGCTAATGATTTTGTGAGTCTCAAAGAGTTTGAGAGAGGGTTTATTTTGTTCCAAGACATTCTTGGTTGAGGAACAAAATAATACACAAAATAAATTCCATATAGTTCTTTTGATTGTGAAAAAGTGTTTCACAATTTGGTCTAGCAACCAAGATCAAAGAAGCTCCTTTGATATTCGTTCGAAGTGTGGATACCGCTAGAGGGTGAAAATCATCATCTTCAAAGTTCGTGTTCAAGCTTTGTGATCGTGATCAAGTCTTCAAACCTCCACCAAAGACCAAGAGAATTTGATAGCCATCAAGGGTTAGTTTATTCCTTTATTCTCATGTCGTATTTGATTTAATCATATGAACGGATCTATGGGCTTTGGGTTTCAAAATTTTAAATGCTAAATTCCGCTGCGCATGTTTGATCGAAACCCAACATAATCATGGCCAAGTTAATGCCCGAGTCATGACTCCTTGTGAAAGCAAGTGTGACCATGGTCAACTTCGACCCGGTCCTTGACTTACGCGTTAATATCGACCGTAATTAACCTAAGTCACGTATTAAGGATAGGGTTACACCGTGTTGGCGAGCCCTAATGAATGGTCCATACTAATCATTCTTAAGCCCAAGGATAAGGTTCGTGAACCCTCATCAAAGATGAGGTTATGCCGGAAGTCCCTTAAGTCCCTAAGACGAATATCGATCTTAACCGGGGCTTAATCATGATTGGAATGGATCGCACATTGGAAACCTCGCAATGCACTAGACCCTAGGATCGTTAATTTAATTCGGTGGAAGCCGCTTGCCCTATAGGACCCTCGCCCAGGACAGTCCATCCTTGGGAGCGTGCAAGGCAGGTGAAAAACGAGGGGTCTATAGGCGTAGTGATGGCCTCCACTGATCCAGGATTTAGAATAGTTGCGAAAAAGAAGAGAAATCTTTTCCAACCAGCTAGGAATAAATGTGTTTTAAGTAATCATGAACATAATTAATAATAATGAACCGTCATGTTGCATGAGCCTAAACCCATTCTCCCAAACACCAACCCGAGTTGATACCCAAGTCTGAAATGAGCCTCCTTCTCCTCCGCAGCTCGTAAGAAGTGGGTCAGAGTTCCGGGTCATCGTCTGATTAGTGCCGAGTCTGACAGTTCATCAACAGCTTCACTCAGACTTCTCCGAATGTCTAGTCCGGTAGGAAGTAGTAGTGGGGGTGACAACACAGCGGATCCAAATGGTCTTAGTAGGGAAGAGCTGGTACAAGCTCTAGAGGCCACCAGGGCCCGGAAGAGAATATCAGGAAACGTCATGAGGATATGCAGAATAGGGTTATGGAGGCCATGAGGCATAGAGGGGTAGCCGTTGTGTTTGAAAACGACGGAAGTTTTGTGGAGATCACTGATGAAGAGGGAATTGAGAATGTGCAGCCCCAAGGATATAACCGGGTTTCGCCCCCTCAAGCTTGCCCAAATGTGGAAACCTCACGTCCCACATTCCAAGCTACCACTCACCAAAATGTTCCTACCACTCACGCTTCATTTGTCCCGCCGGGCGGTTTTCCCGTATACCCGCCGGGGTTCAACTTGTATGACACAATCCTAAGTAGCCGAGCACCCTTGGCTCCAGCTACCATTGGCCTGCCACCTCCGGCTTTGCCAACCACATCCCGAGAAGTGCCTTACCCATTTTACCACCCAATGGCCCAAATCCCTGAGGCTATCCCACCATATATCCCGACAAGTAACCCGGCACCAGGGTATGTCTACACCCATTTGCCACCTTAAAATCCTCCTCCAATGGACCCATCCACCACTTCACCTCCCGCCACAATGCCAGTAACGAGCCAAACCGTGGGATCAATCAACTCAAGCCCACAAGTGGACCCCCAGATGGGGTGGTTGGTAGAGAGATTGAAACAGATGGAAGAGAGATTTGAGGGGATGAACGAAAAGAAATCCTCCTTGGGGCTCACCAACCCCAACAAGATTGTTCCTCTGCCTCACAAGTTCAAAATGCCAGAGATAGACAAATTTGACGGAACTGCCTGTCCCCAGACTCATCTCAATGCTTACACTTTAGCCATGAGAGCGAAAGGGTGTACCATGCAGCAAATGGCCGATCACTTCCAACTGTCCTTGAGAGGAAACGCCCTCAAGTGGTTCTTTCACTTAAAAGATGAATCCCGAGCAACCTGGGATGAAATTAAAGAAGCATTCCTCACCAAATACCGGTCAAACCTAGAGTGGGAAACTAACCGGGTTGATCTGCAAAGCACCTTGCAAAAAGGAATTGAACCAATAGGGGAATTCTACAAGAGGTGGAATTATAAACTTGGGGAGATTTCCAATCCGCCCACAGAAGAAAAACAATTGGACATTTTCCAATCATGCTTGAAACCTAAGCTTCGGGCCTTGATCAGTCATCATTTTTACCCCAACCTCCGGGCAATGGTCACTGCCGGGTCTAAATTCGAGAAGACCCTCAACGAGCAATCTTCTACTCAGGCCAGTGGCAACTCCTACAGATATCGTCCCCCGACAGGCGGCAATGGGAAGGAAGCCATGGGAGCTGTAAACAATATCCAAGGGGATAATCCGAGGCAAACTCCGCAAAAGGCCGGGAACTGGGAAAGACGCCCGTATGTTAGATTCGAGGACTTTGGGATGCCCTTGGGAAAGGTGTTTGAGGGGTTAGTTAAACAAGGCCTTGCCAAACCCCTGGTTAACTTCCAACCCAGAAATCCCGAGAGGTACCTTGATGAGAGCAAGAGGTGTGCATTCCACAGCTACCATGGGCATGACACCGATGATTTCCCCGCTATAAAACGCATCATCATAGACTTGATCGCCAAAGGGAAGCTTGAATGCCCCCAAAGTCCAAATGTGATCAACAACCCCTTCCCCAACAACCATGGCATTAATATGATTGAATTTGAGCCAGCCAATGTGAACATGATTGAGTTCAGAGAGCCGACACCGATAAACCTTTTGGAATTCAATGTCCCGATGACGGAGATTGAGGAGGAATGGAAGGAAACCCTATGGACATGTGTGAAGGAAGGAAACATGAAATGCCCATCCGACTCTATGATTGCTAATGTGATGAGCGCAAGGGTCCCCCACCAAAATGCCGATGAGTTGATCGTGATAACGCTCACCGAGCATGAGCTAACGTTCGAAGAATGCATGGAGGAAATGGAAAAGTCCATTAAGAGCACGTTGGAGAGCGAGAGCCAGGGCTCAAAAGGGGTTTATCCTTCGCACGATGATTGCTTCCATATAATTGAAACATGTAGTTCATCCACCGGCAAAAGGACAGCTAAACAAGTAGGTCACCCCAATGGGAAGAATGGGTCCGAAATTGCAAAAACTCCGGAAGTCACCAACTATGAAGGGTATCTCGCCCGAATGAAAGGTTCCATTCGCTCTATGCCCCATGAGGAGCTCCGAATCTTATGTGAAAGTGATGATGATGAGGTATCTTCAAATGTGCCTCCTCGTATTCCTTCCCCGAGATTGGAAGAAGAAGGTTTTCCGGCCTTAGATGACTTTTTAGCTTTGCCACCGTTATCTCCACCGCTGATTGACGGGTCCATATTCCCATATTACTATTGTTGCATGCTTACTCTGGAAAAACTCCCTAAAACTGTGGGAGTTGAGAGGAGCCAAAGCCACCACCCTATCTCTCTAGAAAAGATCCGCGAGTCGGCAAACACCCCGAAAAGAATGGTCAGGGTGAATGAGTTAAGAAAGGAAGCATGGCCATATGGTACCCAAAACCCCTCGTCACTCGAAAAAGGGGCGGAAGAGGTTGACGGCCCATTTGAAGTGAGTGTACTGACTCGATCCGGGCAGGTGCACACGGAGAACCCTAGGAAACCGCCGCCACCAGAACACCGAATGCCTTCCCCTCTTGAGGCAAAAGCCCTAGATTCCGGAGAAGAGGATCCCGTCTTAACCCAACTCAAGAGGACACAAGCTAACATATCTTTGTGGTCCCTCCTCACTTCCTCCTACCCTCACAAGCTTAAATTAGAGGAATGATTGGCCCAAACTATGGTACCCACCACGGCTACCCCCGAAGAGGCCTTGTAAATGATTGAAAGTGTTCAATATGGGAATGTCATCACATTCACGGACTTGGACTTGCCGAAATTTGGGGCTAACAACAATGAATCCCTCTACATCACGGTGCAATTGGATGAGCGCCGCCTTCCTCGGGTTTTGGTTGATAATGGCTCTGCCATGAATGTCCTCCCGGCTAAGATGATGGATCTACTTAGTCTAAAGCCCACCGACCTAAATCCTTCCATGATCACCATCAAGGCTTATGATTCCACAGCCCGCTCAGTCCTAGGGGTGGGCACCCTGAACCTTTGGTTTGGAAAACAGATGATGCCAACCGACTTCCAAGTACTCAACATCCCCATATCCTTCACCGACCTATTGTGTAACACCCATCGACTTTCTTGTTAAATATTTGACATACTTGTTAAATACTTGAACTTGCATATTATGTGTTAGTTTTACATGGGTTAAATGTTTAGTTTTGACTTTTGGGTCATTTGTGAAATTTTGACCTTAGGGGTCTTTTTGTTAAAAGTGAAACTTGAGGGGCCTACTGGTCATTCTTTGAAACTTGAATGTATATCAACTTCTTAGTTGCCTGGGGAAATCATTTTCACCCAAATCATTACGTATATTCTCTCTGTTTCATAAGCTAGGGTTTAGAATTTTCCCTATTCCCGACTCCTCGAGTTTAATTATCCCTCTGTTCTTGATTCCGATCCCGGATTAATATTCGTGGCGTTGAATAGAGCGTTCCAGGCCGAACAGAAATAAGTTTTGGTCAACTTGAATTTTGACTAGGTAAGTTATTAGCTCCCCCTTACTTGTAATAACATGCATAAATGTTATTCTCGATACTTGTGAATGTTAATTTTGTGTTTGGGATGATTTTTTGTGGTACTTGTAAATCTGGGTCAAAGGGAGTAAATTTCCCCTGTGTAAAATGATAAAGGGATTTGGAAAGATTAGTTTGAATGATGTTATGCCTTTTCTGGGTATGTTGAAATTGTTAGTAAATGTTACTCCTACATTTGGGACGGGAAATATTTCAACCTGGGAAAGAATGAAAATTTCGCATTTTAGTACATTGTGCGACCGCACAAAAATACCTGGGCGGCCGCACATCTTTCTGAAGGGTTTTTCAAAGAAATTGACATGCTGGTGTGCGGCCGCACAGTCCATTTTGGGCGACCGCACAGTCATCTGAAAAACAAAGATTTTGTTTAAAGTTTGTATAAGTTGGAAGTAACCCTATTTAAGGTATATAACCTTAGTATAAGATGTCCTAGCAAGTGTTGGGATACTTTAGGGGCATCAGACTTGGTCTTAAATATGTATACTCATTGAATTAAAATGAGAACATAAGTATAAGAGTAGTAACTCTTCTTTATGTCTTGAAAGTGCTATGAACAAGCACTAATGTGTTATACTTGTTGTGAATCCAATGATTGTGCACCTTAGAGGCATTAGCATAAGGTATTAGACTTGAACATCCTAAGAATAGGATTGGGATTTGGTAAGAGTAAATGTATAACTCTTATACTTGTTTGAATGTCCAAAGATTGGAAGTTATAACTTGAAGTATAAGACATTAAAAGCTTGTACGTGACTTGAACATCCAAAGAATTGGATTATAATTTGAAGTATAAGATAATAAAATCTTGTACATGGTTTGACACCAATACATATGTATGGTAGTGAACTTGGAAGTGCTATGAACAAGCACTAACGTGTATGAGACATGTTCTTGTTGTGTATGTGCAAACATTGCATATAGTTGCTTGATAACAAGGTGACTTCTTGATTACTTGAAGCATGTTCCTTATTGAGCTAGTCCACTACATTTGGATTAGTTCTTCTCCCGTTGTTCAAGTAAATATCTACTTGTACTTTCTTGTGTGAGTCCAGCTGGTTCTCCTTGCTTGTTCGAAAATGTATAGGTTCACGCTTGTCGGGAGAGCTGGGGTTTAAGTGACAATCGGGTCCCTATGTATTTCCGCCCGACCCCTTACTACCGGCCATAGTAAGGGCATAGCTTCCTTAGTTGGAGCAATAAGCCTGACTTAAGTGAATGCTAAACTCCCGTCCCGAACACCTCGTGAATAATCATGAGTACTGATATTGAGAATGACACTGGTTACCGGGTCTTCTGATATATACTGAATAATCAGTTCCTGTTATTGATCGTGATTGTCAAGGTAATACAAGCTTCGACAACAATGGTATTCTTGGGAGGAATAAGGAAGGAAGCAATATCCTTATAACTTGCTTGATTAGCTTTATGTGCTACTTGATGAGTGGATTATCCTCTCATATACTTATTACTTGATGATACTTGATAAATGATTACTTGAGTATCTATTTGAATTGCATGATAACATGTCATGTAGTTGCATCTAATAGCTTACTGAGATTTATCTCACCCTTTATTTGTTTCCCCCCCAGGAAAGGAAGGATAGTGCGCAGTGAGGCTCGACATAGTTGGGAGCTTACTCCGCAGGTCGTGATTGTTTTGGGGCTTGTGTCCTTTTACACTTGGTGAGGACGATGTATTATGGGTTTTGAAACTCCTTATTTTGGGGTAGACATCTCTTGTTGTCACTAGACATCTTGTATAGTACTCTTAATGCCAGCTTATGTGCTAGGCATGTTTCCGCTGTGTATGTATTAAGTTTGGTTTTAAATTTTCTTGTCTAGAACTCGTGTTGTGAGCTAGTATAGCTCCTTACTCTAGAGTATATATATCATGTCAATTTGTTAAACAAATGTCATTAAGTTTCTAGTTAAGTTTCTTGTTCCTCGTTAGGCACTCCATCTAGGTTCGAGGTTCTATTAGGGGATCCCGGGACCTGGGGGCGTGTCAGGTTGGTATCAGAGCTACCCTGGTTTAGCTACCCTGTTTAGCTACCTTGGTTTGCTCTAAGTCTGGATAGGGTCTATGGCCTAGGTATGGGTGAGTCTTGGGGTGTTATTAATAACGCTGAGTGTTTACCTACAGGTACAATGAGTTCTGAAGGTACAAGTGGTAGTAATCAGCTGAGATCTATAACTCCTCAAGAAGAAATGGTTGATAATGTTGACTGGGATTATCCTAATCGCCTTACAAGGTTCTTGAAGCTGAAACCTCGTAGTTTTGACGGGGAATTTGATGCTAAAAAGGCAGAAGAGTGGATTGAAAGTATTGAGAAGATCTTTACAGCTTTGAGATGTGCAGGTGGGATAAGGTAACCTTTGCAACCTTTAAACTTGAGAAAGCCGCTGAACATTGGTGGCAAGTGTTGAGTAAAAGTTGGGAACTGGAAGGTGTACCTCAGACATGGGAGAATTTTCTTAAAGCTTTTAAGTCACAGTTTATTCCAACAGTGGTCCAAGATAGAAAGGAAATGGAATTTCTTAATCTGGAGCAGGGAAGTCTGACCGTGGGGCAATACTCAACCAAGTTCACAGAATTGGCGAGGTATTGTGATCACTTAGTTCCAAATGAAGCCAAGAAGGCACAGAGGTTTGTTAAAGGGTTGAGGACTGAGTATAGGAAGCAACTTCTTTCTCTACAGCTCACTAGTTATCAGCAAGCAGTGGAGAAGGCTTATACTATTGAAAATGATATTGAAGAACACAAGGTGAAGTTGGGAACAACCATGACTGGTCGTGTATCAGAAAAGGCTCAGGGATCTGGTTCTAAAGGTGGTAAATCTGGCCGCCAAGATCGTCGATTCCGACAGCCAACTGAAAGTAAAAGTAGTGTATCAACGGGGTCGAGGACAACAGTCCAAGGTCTCAGGAGAGTATGTGGCTTTTGTTCGAAAGAAGGCCATTCTGAAGACAGGTGTTGGCTAAAGCAAGGAAAGTGTATAGTGTGTGGTGAAGCGGGGCACTTTGCTAGAAATTGTTCTAAAAGTAAAGTAAATCAAGTTGGGGGTACAAGTCAACCAGCCTCAGGTTCCAAGAGAGATAGTGGGGGTCGACCAAAAGTTCAGGGTCGAGTGTTTGCTCTAGATCAGCAGGGTGTAGCTGAGTCTTCTGCAGTCATAGGAGGTATTATATTACTTTCTAGTACGAGAGCGCGAGTCTTGATAGATCCAGGCTCATCTCATTCTTATGTGGCATCTCATTTTGTGTCGCATTTTCATGTTCTTCCTGATTCTATACCTTATGTGCTAGAAGTATCTTCCCCTATGGGAGATTGCATGTTTACTTCTGAGGTTTACAAGAAATGTGAGGTCCTTGTGGGTGATCATGCCCTTCTTGCTGACCTAGTCGTGTTACCTATAAGGGACTTTGACGTGATTCTTGGCATGGATTGGCTATATGTGCATCATGCATCTGTTGATTGTTATAGAAAAGTAGTAACTTTTTCTATTCTTGGTTTGCCTGATTTTACCTTTGAAGGTGATAGGCCTTTATGTGCTATACATGTTATTTCTGCTTTAAAATCTAGAAAACTTTTATCTCGTGGTTGTGCCGGGTATCTCGCATGTGTACTTGATCAGAGTTTATATGTTCCCAAGATGGAGGATATTCATGTTGTGTCTGAATTTTCAGATGTGTTCTCTTCTGAGTATAGCATGCCACCTGATCGAGAGCTTGAGTTCTGTATTGAGTTATTACCAGGTACAGTACCAATCTCGAAAGCACCTTATAGAATGGCTCCAGCTGAGTTGAGAGAGTTAAAAACACAGCTTGAGGAATTGCTTGAAAGGGGTTTCATCAGACCTAGTGTATCACCGTGGGGTGCACCAGTGTTATTTGTCAGAAAGAAAGATGGGACTCTGCGATTGTGTATTGATTACAGAGATCTTAATCAAGTAACTATCAAGAACAAATATCCGTTACCTCATATTGATGACTTGTTTGATCAGCTTCAGGGTTCAGTAGTGTATTTGAAGCTTGACTTGAGAAGTGGTTATCATCAGTTGAAAATCAGATCTGAGGATATACCAAAGACAGCTTTCCGTACCAGGTATGGGCATTATGAGTTTATTGTTATGCCATTTGGTTGACAAATGCTCCAGCTGTATTTATGGATTTGATGAACCGTATCTTCAAGCCATATCTTGATTGTTTTGTGGTGGTATTCATTGATGACATTCTTGTGTATTCTAAGTCACGGGCTGAGCATGAACAACATCTCAGAGCAGTATTACAAGTTCTTCGTGAGGAACAATTATTTGCAAAATTTAGCAAATGTGCTTTCTGGTTAGAAGAGGTTTCATTCTTGGGGCATGTTGTGTCTGCTACTGGTATTGCAGTAGATCCTTCCAAAGTTGAAGCAGTTGTAACTGGAAGAGGCCAACTACAGCGACTGAAATCCGTAGTTTCCTTGGGCTTGGCTAGTTATTATCGGAGGTTCATTGAGGGATTTTCCAAGATTGCTACTCCATTGACTAATATGACTCGAAAAGCTATTTCTTTTGAGTGGAATGACAAATGTGAAGCAAGTTTTCAGGAGTTAAAAAGGCGTTTGACTACAGCTCCAGTCTTGGCTTTACCAAGTGGTTCTGAGCATTTCATGGTTTATACTGATGCTTCTAAAGAAGGATTGGGTTGTGTTCTGATGCAAGATGGCAAGGTAATAGCTTATGCTTCTCGAAAATTATCTCCTTATGAAAAGAATTATCCTACTCATGATTTAGAGTTGGCTGCGATTATTTTTGCTTTGCATAAATGGAGGCATTACTTGTATGGAACCAATTTGAAGTCTTTACCGATCATAAAAGCTTGAAGTACTTGTTTTCTCAAAAAGAGCTTAACATGAGACAACGTAGATGGATGGAGAAATTGAAGGATCATGATTGTACTATCCTTTATCATCCAGGAAAAGCAAATGTTGTGGCAGATGCACTGAGCAGAAAGACTTATATTTCTTGCTTGATGATTCGTGAATGGAAAATGTTTGAAGAATTGTGTGATTGGAGTCCTTGTGAATCAAATCATGGAGTTATTTTTGCTAATATAAAGGCTACTTCAGATTTACTCCAACAGATCAAAGAAGCTCAGGTAATTGATTCTGAATTGCAGAAAATCATTAGTGGAATGAATGAAGGAAAGCAACCAGATTTTTCTTTTAATAGTGATGGAATTCTTACCTTTCGAGGTCGAGTTTGTATTCCAGTTGATCCTGAGATAAAGAAGAAAGTTCTTGAAGAGGCTCACAAAGCCAAGTATACTATTCATCCTGGAAGTACCAAAATGTACCAAGACTTGAAGAAACATTTCTGGTGGAACAATATGAAAGAGAAATTGCTGAGTATGTATCCAAATGTTTGACTTGTCAACGAGTAAAAGTGGAACATCAACGTCCAGCAGGTTTGTTGCAACCATTGGAAATTCCAGAGTGGAAATGGGAGCATATTACTATGGATTTTGTGACTGGTTTGCCACGTACCAGACGAGGCCATGATGCTGTTTGGGTTATAGTGGACAGGTTGACTAAATCAGCTCACTTCTTGTCTGTGTCCATGGGATATTCATTGTCTCAATTGGCATCTTTGTATGTTCAGGAGATTGTCCGACTGCATGGGGTTCCTGTGAGTATTGTATCTGACAGAGATCCTCGTTTTACTTCTCGATTCTGGCTGGCTCTTCAGGGTGCCATGGGTACTAAATTGAATTTCAGTACTGCTTTTCATCCTCAATCTGATGGGCAATCTGAGAGACTTATACAGATTCTCGAGGATATGTTACGTGCTTGTGTTATTGATTTCAAAGGCAGTTGGGATACTCATCTTCCTTTGGCTGAGTTTGCTTATAATAACAGTTTTCAGTCTAGCATTGAAATGGCTCCATATGAGGCTCTTTATGGCAGAAAATGTAGATCTCCTATATGCTGGGATGAAGTGGGAGAAGCTAGACTCTTGGGTCCTGAATGGTTCAACAATCAGTTGAGAGTGTGAAACTCATTCGAGATAGATTGCGCACAGCTCAGAGTAGACAAAAGAGTTATGCAGATCATCGTAGAAGGGATCTTGAATTCAGGTAGGTGACTTTGTATTCTGGAAGGTCTCTCCTCGTAGAGGTATAAAGAGATTTGGGAAGAAAGGAAAGTTATCTCCTCGTTATATCGGTCCATTTGAAATTCTTGAAAGAGTTGGTAAGTTGGCTTATAGAGTGGCTTTACCTCCTTCTTTATCGGGTATTCATGATGTATTCATGTATCTATGCTTCGCAAGTATATGGCAGATGAATCACATGTTCTTGAGTATGAGGCTATTCCATTTCAGCCTGACTTGTCTTATGAGGAACAGCCTGTTGAAATTCTTGACTGGAAAGAGCAAGTTTTGCGTACCAAAAGGATTCCTATTGTGAAGGTCCTTTGGAGAAATCAGGAAATTGAAGAGGCTACTTGGGAAACCGAGAAAGAGATGCGAGATAAATACCCGAACCTATTTGAAAACTTTGGTAAGTAAAATTCGTGGGCGAATTTTCTTTAAGGTGGGGAGGATGTAACACCCATCGACTTTCTTGTTAAATATTTGACATACTTGTTAAATACTTGAACTTGCATATTATGTGTTAGTTTTACATGGGTTAAATGTTTAGTTTTGACTTTTGGGTCATTTGTGAAATTTTGACCTTAGGGGTCTTTTTGTTAAAAGTGAAACTTGAGGGGCCTACTGGTCATTCTTTGAAACTTGAATGTAATATCAACTTCTTAGTTGCCTGGGGAAATCATTTTCACCCAAATCATTACGTATATTCTCTCTGTTTCATAAGCTAGGGTTTAGAATTTCCCTATTCCCGACTCCTCGAGTTTAATTATCCCTCTGTTCTTGATTCCGATCCCCGGATTAATATTCGTGGCGTTGAATAGAGCGTTCCAGGCCGAACAGAAATAAGTTTTGGTCAACTTGAATTTTGACTAGGTAAGTTATTAGCTCCCCTTACTTGTAATAACATGCATAAATGTTATTCTCGATACTTGTGAATGTTAATTTTGTGTTTGGGATGATTTTTTGTGGTACTTGTAAATCTGGGTCAAAGGGAGTAAATTTCCCCTGTGTAAAATGATAAAGGGATTTGGAAGATTAGTTTGAATGATGTTATGCCTTTTCTGGGTATGTTGAAATTGTTAGTAAATGTTACTCCTACGTTTGGGACGGGAAATATTTCAACCTGGGAAAGAATGAAAATTTCGCATTTTAGTACATTGTGCGACCGCACAAAAATACCTGGGAGACCGCACATCTTTCTGAAGGGTTTTTCAAAGAAATTGACATGCTGGTGTGCGGCCGCACAGTCCATTTTGGGCGACCGCACAGTCATCTGAAAAACAAAGATTTTGTTTAAAGTTTGTATAAGTTGGAAGTAACCCTATTTAAGGTATATAACCTTAGTATAAGATGTCCTAGCAAGTGTTGGGATACTTTAGGGCATCAGACTTGGTCTTAAATATGTATACTCATTGAATAAAATGAGAACATAAGTATAAGAGTAGTAACTCTTCTTTATGTCTTGAAAGTGCTATGAACAAGCACTAATGTGTTTATACTTGTTGTGAATCCAATGATTGTGCACCTTAGAGGCATTAGCATAAGGTCTTAGACTTGAACATCCCTAAGAATAGGATTGGGATTTGGTAGAGTAAATGTATAACTCTTATACTTGTTTGAATGTCCAAAGATTAGAAGTTATAACTTGAAGTATAAGACATTAAAAGCTTGTACGTGACTTGAACATCCAAAGAATTGGATTATAATTTGAAGTATAAGATAATAAAATCTTGTACATGGCTTGACACCAATACATATGTATGGTAGTGAACTTGGAAGTGCTAAGTGCTATGAACAAGCACTAACGTGTATGAGACATGTTCTTGTTGTGTATGTGCAAACATTGCATATAGTTGCTTGATAACAAGGTGACTTCTTGATTACTTGAAGCATGTTCCTTGTTGAGCTAGTCCACTACATTTGGATTATTTCTTCTCCCGTTGTTCAAGTAAATATCTACTTGTACTTTCTTGTGTGAGTCCAGCTGGTTCTCCTTGCTTGTTCGAAAATGTATAGTTTCACGCTTGTCGCGAGAGCTGGGTTTAAGTGACAATCGGGTCCCTATGTATTTCCGCCCGACCCCTTACTACCGGCCATAGTAAGGGCATAGCTTCCTTAGTTGGAGCAATAAGCCTGACTTAAGTGAATGCTAAACTCCCGTCCCGAACACCTCGTGAATAATCATGAGTACTGATATTTGAGAATGACACTGGTTACCGGGTCTTCTGATATATACTGAATAATCAGTTCCTGTTATTGATCGTGATTGTCAAGTTATACAAGCTTCGACAACAATGGTATTCTTGGGAGGAATAAGGAAGGAAGCAATATCCTTATAACTTGCTTGATTAGCTTTATGTGCTACTTGATGAGTGGATTATCCTCTCATATACTTATTACTTGATGATACTTGATAATGATTACTTGAGTATCTATTTGAATTGCATGATAACATGTCATGTAGTTGCATCTAATAGCTTACTGAGATTTATCTCACCCTTTATTTTGTTTCCCCCCCAGGAAAGGAAGGATAGTGCGCAGTGAGGCTCGACATAGTTGGGAGCTTACTCCGCAGGTCGTGATTGTTTTTGGGCTTGTGTCCTTTTAACACTTGCTGAGGACGATGTATTATGGGTTTTTGTAACTCCTTATTTTGGGGTAGACATCTCTTGTTGTCACTAGACATCTTGTATAGTACTCTTAATGCCAGCTTATGTGCTAGGCATGTTTCCGCTGTGTATGTATTAAGTTTGGTTTTTAAATTTTCTTGTCTAGAACTCGTGTTGTGAGCTAGTATAGCATCCTTACTCTAGAGTATATATATCATGTCAATTTGTTAAA